>PVJO010013092.1:0-53103 GCA_004026905.1 Hystrix cristata
CGAAAACTTATCTTGCCATGTCGTGGTATTTAGAGGCAGGTGGTGGCCGTATCAGCTCGGAGGCTCAGCAGTGTTGGGGTCACTGTCTCTGTAGCTTTCTCGGCATTTCTCTTGTGTGTCACCTGATGGTCAAAAGGTGCCCGCAGCTCCAGATGTCAAACCTGTGATGGGAAGAAAATAGAAGCATAGAGAGCTGCATTAGTGGGGTTTCTCCTCCTTGTTGAAGGCAGAAACACTTTTTTTAAATCAATGTCTGTTTTTCAGTAGAGTTATGATATGCCCATTCCCTGAAATGAAGTCACATGGTCTACTCTAGCTGCAGAAGAGGCTGGAAATCGGGTAAAGGATCTTGTGATTGATCACTGAGAAACACGTCGTCCTCACCTCCTGGAAGGTGCCTCAGATGGAGTTCTCTGACGCAGACACTGAGAGGGAAGTGGGCTTGCAGGATGTTATGAGGGATCAATACTTGTGGAAGGGAAGGAAATCAGCAAAGTTGGGCAGCTGAAGAAAGTGTGAGGCCTCAGCTGACCTTGGGTAGCTCTGGAGCATGTACGGTCCGTGAAGCCGTCCCTGCTGGGCCGACGTGGCTGGGCCTTCACGCCCGCCGCGTGGCTGGTCACTGGTTGTGAGCTGGGTGGAAGCTAAGGTCTTGGGCGAGATGGAGTCCTGCAGTAGAGGTGAGTCCTGAGGGAACTTCAGCCGCAGGCGTCCTGCTGCCGACGGGGGCCACACGGTCTCCTTGAAAGGGGACCCAGTGGTGCAGTCCTCGTTTATCATGGAAGAGGCGAATCATCCTACTCTAGGGGTGAGACGGCCAGTATGGACAGGGGTGTCCCCGCTGTGCACACTGGGCGGCTGGCTCTAGGAGAACTGGGTGTGTGGGCGGGCTGATGACGACTGGCCCCAACACCTCGCGGAGTGTCGCATAAGTGCCGCCTACGCGAGGCGCTGACTGTGGTGCTTCCTGTGACTAAGGCTCCGGTCAGCTTTGCGCACGGCCAGTGGCGTGTGCTTTCACGAGAACAGTTATTCAGAGCAAGCGGAGGCGGGTCACTCATGGCCCAAGGACGAGCTGGCAGCAGGGCAGCTGCCGGGAAGGACTGAAAAGACAACTCATCTGTGCATGCGGGGAAGGCTGGAGATACCTCGCGATGGTTTGAGTCAAATCCAGGAGTCCCTAGCGTCTGTTCATGTCACCCCTGTAGGGGGTCAGATGCTGTGCTGTGTGATAGAGCTTGCAAAAACGTGTTCATGCATTTTATTTGTAAGTAGTTTAAACTTAAGCAAATGATAACATAAAGAGTTCCCATATACCTTTCATCCAGTTCCCCCATTTCTTACATCACTCTAAGACCGCTGTAAAGGTAAAAAGCTAACACTGGGGCGCTGCTATTCAGTCCAGAAACGACATTAAACTACACTGCTAACTCAACTCCGGGTTTCACCAGTTTTCCACTAATAGCCTCTTCCTGTTCCAGAATCTCATCTAAGATGCCACATGGCATCGAGTCATCATGTCTTCTTGGGTCCCTCTGCTCTGTGACAGTTCCCACCTTCCCTTATTTTTCATGACTTTGGTGGTTTTGAGCAGTACTGGTGAGGTAGGTACTTTGAGGAGGGCCCTCAATTTGGGCACGTCTGGTGCTTGTCTTACGGTCAGTCTAGAGTTATGTCATAGGTTTACGGAAAGAATACAGCAGAGCTGGGTACTTTCTCATCCTATTACATTCAGGGGTACATGAGCGTCACATAGTATCTCTGGGATGTTAGCCTTGTTCACTTACTTGAGTTTTGAGTTGGCCTTAACATTTTCATGTGGGTCTCTTTTGTGTCTTAAAGCTCTACTTGTACTCACAGAAGGGCCGCGGGAGATTGATGCACAGGCACCACACCTGTAGTACTGATGAGAGGGCAGGTCTTATGTGGACAGCCCTTTTTTGTTCCTTCCCAGTTCTCCTTCCTGCCGTTTCCTACCAGGCCCAATACCACCAAGTGCCCAAACCCCTGCTCTGCCTTGATGGTATCAGCAACCACCTCCTGAGTGCTCCAGCCTGCCAGGCCCTTTGTGAATGTCGTCGCTAGTCTCCAAAACCACCAGCCAAGTGCACGTGATGCTAGTTTTCATATTAAGAAACAAAGAGGTAAAGTGAGTGTTGCAAGGTCACGCAGTGGATAGGTAGGAAGATGCAGATGTGAACTCGCACCCCTGCTCTTTCTCCGTGTTAGCTGTGGGAGACCCACATGGTGGGGAGGCGGGCAGCAGAATGATGGCGTGATCTGAGCACACTTACCTGGCGTGGTCCTACTGCTGGCTGCGGGAAGCACAAAGACCTTTAGAGGTCACATAGATGACGACTACTCACAAATGGATGCATTCTTTTTCTTAGTAACAGGAGACAGAGAGGAGACTGAGAGGACCTTTTTTCCCATGTCAAGAAATGTACATCTACCAGCCGCCTAGTTATCTCTGTAAGCAAGATGCAGGGAAGGACAGGTAGGGAATGGGCAGGGTCAAGACCCACAAGATCTTCCCAGCAGTAGGTAGATGGCAGGAGGAGCTCAGCAAACGTGTGCTTTTTGAACGGACAGTCATGATGTATAGAGCCCTTGTCCTTAGACCATGTTATTTTGCTTGAGATTTGGCAAAGGCAAACCACTCAGAACATTGCTTCGGTTTTTCAGTTGCGCGCTATTTCTTCTCAATCCTCAGTCACTGGAGATGTTGTCTGTTCACAGCTCCTCCTGCTGCTCCATTTCCCCCAGACTCCCTTGGTCCCATCTGCGAGCCCGTCTCTTCTTCTTCCGTCTCCGACACACCGCTAGTAGAAATGTCCCTGTGCAGGCGGGAGTTTCTCATCATGGAGGCTTCCCCGTGTGTCAGCTCTCTCCCCAGCTTTGGCTTGTCATCTTCTTGCTGTACACAGTCTTTCCCTGACCTCAAGGTCCCAATCTACAGGAACGTGGCGGGGCATGGAGGGTGTTAGGGGATCGAAGAGTTCTGCAGTGTTGGCGTGCATTTTAACTCTCCTTTGTCTTAACCTTCGCTTTGGATACTATACCCCGGCTGTAAACATCTCTGGGCATCCAGCCTGGACCACTAAATGCTGATTACATCAGCCCTGTCTTCATTAGCGTAAGGGTCATTAGCACTATTTTAAAGGAGCTGGTTACCTTTGGCTCCTCTACCACAAATTGCTTACTAACTGGTAGAACGTTTTCTTTCTATCCTTCCCTCCGTTCCTTCCTTCATTTCTTCCCCTCTTCATCCTTCCTTCCTTCATTTCTTTCTTATTTCCTTCCTTCGTCCCTTTCTTCCTTCCTTATTTCCTACCTTCCTTTATTTCCTTCCTTTTCTTCTTTCCTCCCTTCCTTTCTTCTTCCCTTCCTTCCTCTCTTTGTTTTTGCTTAGCTGTATAATTTATATTTACATACAAGTTTATAAAAGTATTTGTCTAAATGATATGTAGTGGACATTTAGAGATATTTTCAACTAAGTGTCCAAATAGTTAAATGTTTTGTATTGAATAAACTTTCATTTCCAACCTAATTTTTAAATTTATTTTTTATTCATGCATTAAGTTCCTAATACTTTTATACCTGTAAGTCTACCTCCTTTCTAATTTTTTTGACATATACGTACCATAAAATGCAATAGTTCTTGGTATACTCACAAGACTGTGCAATCATCACAGATATTCTGAAAATATCTAATTCCAGAACATTTTCATCACTCAGAGAAGAAATCTCATTCCCCAAATCTCATGTCCAATAGCAGTCACACTCTTCATTCATTCCCTACTGCCCCAGCCCCTGGCACCCACAGGTCTACGTTCTCTCTTGATGCATTTGCCTTTTCTTGCTTTTGTATACAAGTGGGATCATATGACACGTGGTCTCTTGTGTCTAGTTTCAGGAAATTTTCTTTAATTGAAAAGCGTCCATGTTAGCATTGCATTGCTGTGACAAAACACCTGGGAAAGCCAATTTAGAGAGAGAAGGTTTGATTTCATCCCACGGCTGCAGCTCTGTTGCTGTGCACCTGAGGGAGGCAGAACTTTCTGGCACAAGATCAGTGTGGAGCAAAGCTGGTCACCTCCTGGCAGCCGGGAAGCAGAGTGGGGGAAACAGCTGGGGAAGAGGAGGCCAGAGACAAACTGTTGTGCCCAAGATCACATCCCGTGACCCACTCCCTTCAACTGCAACCCACCTCCAGCATTTCCATCATCTCCCAAAAATGCCATCCAAGTATGAACTCACCTATGAATTAATCCACTGAGCAAGGTGGATCTTCAGGACCCAGTCACCTTGCGGAAGCTCGCCAGCTTTGGAAGATGCACATCTTCAGCAGGAGGCCAGCGCACCCACTCCGAGAGGGCTCGCTTGCTTGCTGTTGGCTGCCAGGTGCCAGCCTCCCAGCACCGGCCCCGCACCACAGCACCACAGCCCTGTCTTGGCGTCTGCACGGTCCCGGGTGTGAGCTCACACACCTTGACTGATCTTCCAGCCAGTCTGCAAACGAGCTTCTCTTGGTGCGGAAGCCGTAAAGTCAGATGCGATGCAAGTCACGGAGGGTGACTTTGCCATGCTAACTGCAGCCAGGAGAGCTCACGAGTGGGGCGGCCTGAAGGAACACGAAGCCCACATCTCACTCTTCTCCCCGACACTGGCCTTTGTCTTCGCACAAGTTGGAGTCTCCCTCACTCTCGAGAGGATGAGAGGATTTCTCTCTCTGTGGACTATTACAGGGCACTGGAAGTTGACTTTGCATATGCAAATATATGATGTGACTCCAGCATAATCACAATACTTAAAAATACCAGCCTAGCCAGAAATTTCTTTGTCATAGAATAATAACCTTTGCATGCCCTGCTCTCGAGAACCCAAGAACTGGACATCCAGTAAGTACGACAGAGCATGGCAAATGCTACAAAAAAGTCGAGTTAGAGGAATTAATGTTAGTGCTTTGACCTGGTTCCTCTGTGTCTCTTTAGCTGGTTTATTTTGCTCTGTGGAAAGATTTTGTAAGAGTAGGCACAGTCGTGGAAGCTTTTTCTTATTGACTAAAATATAAAAATTGCAACCTTTAGTGTCCTTCAGAGTCTCACAAAAGTTGACCATGAAGCCTTTTCATTTTGTTGAATTCATAATTTAAAGGAACGCTGACCGACAAAAATAGACACCAATATCACGTAAAGTGGAACGGGACAGAAGACAATTAAGTGCTCAAGGACAGTCAGGGTGACTATTTTACCGCTGGCACTTTTGTCCTCGAGGCAGAAGGAGAAAATAGCTTTCTGGGTATGATCTCAGGCATGGTGACACAAGTGTTTTCTGTGCTAAGGTTTTTAAAAACAATTTTTGTTTTAAAGCCAAGGCTTTTATGGAAAACATTCCTTTCAAAGAAAAAAGAATGGAGTCTTTGTTTGTGATGAATGAATAGTCTACCTGAGATGTGCTCATTTCTTAGAGAATTGAGATTTCCCCAGTGGTGAGCCATTCGTGGAGGAGACACACTGAACCCTTGACTCAGTGGTTGGGGAGTGGGCTTCCTCACGGGCGTGGCGATTGAGAAGGAGTGTGATAGGCCTTTTAGATGATACCATGCACTAGCAGGTGCAGACCGAGCCCAACAACATTTATCAAAGAACCAGAAAAAAACCCCTAAAATTCATATAGAAGTACGAAAGACCAGGAATAGCCAAAGTAGTCCTTAGTGAAAAAGAGCAATGCTGGAGGCAACACAGTACCTGATTTCAAATCATACTACAAGTCCATAGTAACAAAATTGACAGGACACTCACACAAAACTCGACATGTAGACCAATGGAACAGAACAGAAAACACAGAAACAAACCCAAGCACATAAAGCCAGGTGAGGGGGGAAGACCCAACCTGACTGAAGATGTCACCAAGCAATAGGCTCATAGCCTGCATGAAATAAAAGGGAAAGAAGGAAGGTGTTATGCATTTTGAAGAACACCATCCTGCGCAAGCAGGTGGATCTTCTGTGGTCATTGCCTGTGGACGTGAGACTCCAGTTTCTTCAGCCTTCCAGTGCACTCTACCAGTGACTGTGCAGGGAGCTTCGAGGCCTTCAGTCTTGGACTGGTGCTGTTTCCCTGCTCTGCTTCTCTGCTGCCATGAACTGAGTGACTTTGCTCTGGCCCTTCTGCCATGATGTTCTTGCCTTGGAGCCAGCTGACCATGGACTGAACCCTCTGAGACTGTGAACAAAATCAAACCGCTCCTTCTTTAAATTGTGAGTGTTGGGTATTGTGTCCCGAAATGGGAAAGCTGAATAATATAGTCACTGAATGAATGAATGAGGGTGTGAAAATACTGACTTGAAATAGTATAGAGGTCTCTGAATAAAACCAAATCCACAGTGATCAACTTCCAGACTCTGACATTAAATATTCTAAGAGGAGCAAAGCCAGTGGGTCTTACCTTGAACCTATTTGCCCCAGGGCACATGCTGCGATGTCTGGAGATATTTTTGGTTGTTGTAAATGGTGAAGAGTTCTTCATAGGCATTTAGGCAGTTCAAGGATTCTGGTGAAAATCCTGCAGTGAACAGATGGACACCTACAATAAAGAATCATCCAGCCCCAAAGTCGATAGTGCCATGGCTGAGAAAATGTTTGAGACACAGTTATTTTTTGACCAGTATGGTTTACTGAATTGTAGCTGGTATCGGGCAAGGTGACTGGGACCCAGACATTCCTGGTGATAACTAGCATTTTCTTAAACTCTAAGAACAGGTAGCTGATGCCTCAAGGTCCCAAAAGATGCTGCCTTTCTTCTTTCACTTTCTGGTTTTCAGATGTGTTGGTGACAATTTGCTTGCTCAACTTCTCCTGGCTCAGCTTCTCCTTAAGCATGAGATTTGCTGTAATTAAAGCCCAAGGAGACTGAAACTTTTTCCTTTGCAAAGAAGCTCCTGAGATGAGTAGTTCAGGCTGTCTAAAGCACCATCAACCCCCTGTGGTTTCTTCTTTTGCTTTTGCTAGCTTTGCAATTCTGTCTTATTCACCACTTTCCTTGCCCTTATTTCCCAGTCTCTGCTGATTGCTAAATTGTAACTGAGCAGCAGGAGGCTCTGGAAGGCCCAGGAGCCTTCTGCCTGGGGGGACATCCAGAGAAGGAGACTGCTGGGGCAGCGTGAGTGGCAGCATTGCCAACCGCTGCCTACACCCGCGTGAGAGGGCAGCAGAGCGCGAGGAGCTGCCTTGACATTGTGAATGCTGCTCAGAATGGAGACGATCAAGTAATGAGCATTCATCAAATACTTTGTGATGCATTAATCTAAAACATTAATCTAAAAACATAGATCTAAAAATGCTAAGATCAAACTAACCTACATTGGCAGATGCTGCTAGTCTGCCTTCCCCATTAGCTGTACCTCCTTATTCTTTAGTAATAGCAAAATGACTCATGGCCACTCAGAACAAATATTATTTCTCAGTCTCCCTGGGAGGTAAATGTGTTCACTTGGCTAAATTCTGGCCGATAGGATGGGAATGCAGTTTTGTGTTGCAACTTCTACCAATAATCCCTAAAGCAGAGCTGGTAAGTGCTTTACCTCTGAACTTCGTTCTTTCTTTCATTCTGCTGCCTGAAGTCAATTGTGATGGCTGGAGCTTTAGCCAATACTTTGTGCCATAAGGACTGGGACTTTGGTCTAGGGGTAACAAGCTACGAAGAACTTGGGTCCCTGAGGACCTATCAGCACAGAACCACTTTACCAACCCTAGACAGGTTACCTGTGAATTTTTGTCTAGAGTGAAGGTAATTCTACTTTTCAAAAACCTCTTCACCAAATGTCCTCCTAACTGATGCTCAGACTAAGAGAAGGAAGCCATAGCTCCTGAGTCAGTTTCTGTAGTCGAGAGATGTTTTCTTCCATGAAAACTCTAACTTTATGAAGTGCACGTCAGAGTCTTGGGAATGTTGTGACATGGCCATGGCATAGTCAGAGACCATTAGTGGGCTAGAAGACAGACAACCTCCTGGGCCCTGAACATGTTACTCATTCAGAGGATGATTTGTGTTTTCTTTAAGCTAGACAGGGACTAAAAAGTGATTCTTACCAAAAACTATGACTCTTCATCTGGGCCTACAATTGCCTAAGAGGGGACTAAAAATAGAACAAAGCTTGACCTTCATTTTGTGAAACTCTGGGTCAGATCCTCCTCAGCTTTGCTGGTGGGCATGTTAGTCATCGAGGAAGTATCCATGTAAGCTGGCAAGACAAAGTTTATTAGCTCTGAACTTACCTCGCCTATATCATCACCCTTCAAAGCTGAGGACACGTACGCCTGTAGTCTCCATCGTCCACGCCCCCAGTCGCCTTGGAGCCCAGCAGAGCCTCGCCTGACTGAGCCCGCCCCATGTCATGGGGACCCTCCCTTGGGGACCGAATTGCCCCTCGAGTCCTGAGTCTTCAACCTGAGCTACAGCACCAGCCTGGGGCAGGGATCCCCTACACTCCAGCCCCCAACAACTCCCCACAAAACCGGTCTCCATTCTTTTGCTATCTCGGCCAGTCTCGCCCTCTACTTCAGCCAGCGCTCCTCCCCGCAGCTGCTACTCAGGCTGGAGTCTCTTCCTTTGCTCTACCGTCTGATCCAAGTTTTTGCCACAGATTCAAAATGTCATTTTAAATTTCTCTTATCACTCAGGCAGGGGCCCTGCTAGCTGGTGACAGCTGCCTGTGTGTGGAAAGTGCTTTTGAAATCACAGAGAATGGGGAGATCTTTAGTTTCACCCGAAGCAGGCACTTCACTTAAAAATGTGTCAGTTTAGTGAACAACGAGTCCTGATGAAAATAATCACTTACTGAACATCTGCTATGGGCCAGGATGTGTGCCGGGCTCCAGCCTGGGTGCCGTGAACAGAAATAGAAGATCCGGGTCAGTCAGTCGAGAGGGAGAGAAGAGCTTGTGAATAAAAAATGATGGCTTGAGACGATGAGTATGGCAGGATATTCTGAACTCTCAGCTGCTCTGTTTCCTCCCTTTCCTGATACTGGAGCGAGTGCTGCAGATGTTCCTGAGAAGCCCACTTCCATGGTCTGAGAACTGTCCCCAAGTGCCGCGAGCCTGAAGAAAGAGGCAGACAGATCCGGGATTGCAGAGTGCAATTTATTGAGGATTTACTGACGGAAATGTGGTCCTGGTCAGCAGCAAGATCGGTGGACTGCTGCAATTTGGATCAAAAGGAGGAGGGCACCGTGGTCAGGACGAACGTGATTTCATTCAAGCCAGAATGTACCTGGTTTGTCTCAAGCTAATATCAAGGGCAGCAGACATACTCCTCGCACTGAGGGCACCAAGGTCTCGCCATATAGCTCCACAAACCACTCTAGTGGTTTTGCTTATTTATAGCATTCTGGGAAACTATGTGGAGAAACCTGACCAGGGTTACTCCGGGGCAATCATGGTGGGTGTGACTCACAATGGCTGCTGTCAGGTCCAGCGGAATCCATACATGTGGTATCTGGTCTCCCCTTCTTACGGAATGCTGAACTTTGTAGTGAGATCCATGACTTCCAAGCTAGATATTCTCTGCCCTCTCTGGTGATGACAGGAGGTCATGTAGCCATTCTGTGACCAATGGTACGAGAGTGGAGGTGAGGAACCAGGATCCATGTTGGAACCTTGGAGAAACATTTACCCCCTTTCTTTTTTCCTTCTTCCTGTGATTGAAACAAGAAGCATGGTATGGGTTCTAAAGACCATCTTAAGCAGCAAGTTGGAAGCCACCCCATTAGGAACCACCCGAGCATTATTCTGATGTTTATGGAGACACTGTACCAGCTGTGAGACCCAGAGGGGTTCAGCAGTAGATCGTTCATTGGTCAGAGTAGACAGAGCGAGAGTCCCATCCCTGTCCGTGCATGCCTGTGTTCTCAGCCTCAGCAAGGTGGGCATTTGTAGCTGGAGAAATGTTTGCGTGTGGGGCTAGGTGGGAGGACGTGCATCCTAGGATGTTTAGTGGCATCCCTGTCCTTTACCTACAGGATGCCAAGATCGCCTGTACCCCCGTGGTGACGACCAAAAATATCTGCAGACATGCCCAATGTCCCCTGGGGCAGAGTCGCCCCGGTGCAGACCCTCTGTGCATCCTGGGAAGGCAGACTAGACCAAGTGGACTCGAGATGGACTTGGGGTGAGAGGACGGCTTGAGAGGGTAGTGAGGTGCCGTGCAAATGTGAGGACCGTGGGGGCCCACGGCCGCCCAGGCAGAAAGTCGCAGGGTTACCCAGAGGGCGGGGGATGGTGTACTGTGGGGAGGTGCCAGGAGAGGGCTCCAGGGGCAAGGTGGGTCAGGAAGGGGTCTCTGCAGAGCCTGCGCCCCAAGTGAAGTTCGGCATGGGGACTGTGCCTCTCCCCGGAGTGTCGATGCCAGGACCCAGCTAGATGCCTCTGGAGGGGTCTCTGTCCTTATGCGAGTGTGGGAGGAGTCGATGACGTGCTTTCACTCTCACCGCTGTGGGCCTCCGGGTAGTAGGCAGACCCAGCTCGGCAAGGAGAGGCATTTCCCCTGGCTTAAGTGAGCATTTGGAATTTGGGCAGCCCGGGCCTTTTAGTATGCGGAACTTTCGGGGCTGTTATCAGCTTCACCCGGGGGCAGGAGAGAGTGTTCAATGGCCGAAAACTGAAGAAGCTGTAGAAGAGAAACCTCCGCTCGGCTGCTAGTACCCTGTTGAGTTCAACTCATTCAATAAGCTGGGACAGAAAAAAATTATAAAAGACTCTCAAAGGGACCAGAAAGGGCGGGGTGGGGGGGCAGTGACTGAAAGTCCTGTCTAGAGTGCCCTTCGGAGTGTCTGTACTTTTTGGTTGCCTTTGAGCTTCTTGAGAACGCTGTAAGCTGTGGAGAGGTGAGGGAAATGTAAATGAATTGTGTCCAGTGAATATAATTAATTATGTTCTGGGAATAGAGACTGTTTGATGTCCATTTGTCCTCTGTGTGCGTGTGTGTATGTGTGTGTGTGTGTGTGTGTGTGTGTGTGTGTTCTTTGAATCCACCTTCAAGACGGTGGTCACACATTCCTGCCTCTCCAATTCATTAATGTGTTCAACAGCGTCCTTGACATACACTTGTTTTATATTTGTGTGAGAATCACGATTTTACTTTTTTAGACAAATGTTTTTGAACAGCTGCTGGCATGTTCGGTTGACCTGGGCTCTGAGCTTTCTGTCTCCATGTTCATTGCTTCGGGCTGCAATCAGGGCCCCCCGCACCCCCGTGCTTGAGTGTTGCTTTCTGGACAAACTGCATGCTGCCAAGTGCCGCCGTTCTGGAGAATGAGCCTAGTGAGGGTCTCGCCGATGCCCACACTTGCCGGACACACTGATGACTGGCCCGGGAAAGAAGAATGGGCAGAAGGCGCCGCGACTTGCCTTGCCCTGGAATAAATGCACGCACCTTTGCTCGCCGGCTTACTCTTTTACCCGGATTCCTTCTCTGCAGCCTTTCTTGGTGCAGGCGGCTGTCCTGTGGGGTGAGGAGCGGGTCCTACACAACCGAAGCTGAGCCCCTCGGGCACTCGGAGCCAGGAACAAGCTGCCGGAAACAGGAAGGCCCACCCCACTCCGGGCTGCTTACTCAGTTTGACCTCAGTGAGATGCCAGCTGCTAACATGTTTTCTTAAACGGAGCACATAATTGCGAGTGGGGACTTTTGTTCTAAGTGGCCGATTATCTCAGTCATTCGCGCTGAGAGTTCATTGAAACGAAAGCCTCAATTTTATTGTAATGCCTATAAGTTGTGCATTATTTTTAAAAGGAGACGTTCATGGGTTGGCAGAGTTCTTCCCTTTTCAATTAGCATGTAAGTCCCCTTCTTTCTCTTTAAAAGCTCGGATGCCCTAACAGAAAACAGAATTAAAGGAGGAGGCACCAGTGTCTGGAGGGGACAGTAGACGGCCCTCTACCAGCCTCACAGCAGGCACCAGTGGGCTGTGCCTGGTGTCTGAGAATGGTCGGCCGGTGCTGCTCTGGGATGCCCATTTGTCCTCTTAGCTTGCCCTCTTGCGTATACTCTACTTTCCGTTTGTAAACTGACATAGTCATTGTAGAAAAACTGAATATGGATATTTAGAGGCTAAAAATAAGTTGTAGTGCTATGAACGTTAAATCGTGGTATTTTCTTTTAGATCGTGGTAATGATTTTTCAAGGAGAACAGAATATATTTGTAGCTAGAATGCATGCTTCTTTGTTGACCTTCTCTCCTGCTGCTCTCTCATCGAAGCAGCCACCGTCCCCTGCTCTCCTGGACTGCACAAGGCCGCAGGACAAAGTCACTTAGGAGTCCATCCCCTTCTGCCTCGATGTCCGCACGAATGGTCCCTGATGGAAGCAAAGACAGGTTTCTGCAGACTAGCGAGTGACTGTTGAGTCTTCGGGACCCCAAAAGGCTCTACCCGGGTGTCCCCGAGGTAGCTCCAGGCAGGTGGGACAAGACCTGCTGGGGCAACGTGCAGGGGCGGGGGTCTGTAGACAAAAATATGAAACAGGCTCATTAGGCCTTCTAGCTAATCCTGCCTGGGAAATTAACATCGACTTTACCAGAAAAAGTTCCCTTGGGAAGCAAGCCAAAGAAGGAGGTAGAGAAAGAGAGAAAAACCAGATGAAAAAGGCACCAAGTGACCTTGGGGCTTTCACCAAAAGTCCAGAAAAAGAGCTGACAGGCAGGACACAGAGAGAAAGCCAGGCGTGCAAAGGACAAGCCACCCCACCTCCGGTAGAACACAGGGGCGCAAAGCCTAACTAACTTCAAGGAAGCACGAACTCACACTGCGCACTGGCCTATACACATATATACATGTGTATTCACACCCCAGTCGCTATATGATTCACGCCACGGTCAGTATAGAGTGCAGTAGATGTCCACCCCCCCCCACTAACTCTAAACTAACCAAACAAGGCACCCCCTCGCCGACTAGCTGCCCACCCCAAAGATCAGGCTTGAAGAGGTAGGTCACGGACAAGTGGACAGACAGGAGGAAGCTGCACACAGACCACAGAAGAAATGACGTTGAGCGGAGGTGCCCAGAAGCCAATTTAGTCACGGCACGTTCTGGGGACTGGGGGGTGTGTGGGGGGTTCACTCACCCCCGTGTAAAAGCAGCAGTGAACAAAGGGCCCACGAGTCCTCCATTTTCTGGAGCCTCCTACCCTGATTCTTTCTTATCAGGGTAGCTACCTATCTTCTCCTTTTCGCTCTCTTTTTCCTCTTTAAACATAAAGGGTCTTCCTTTTTTCAAACTTTGTCCCTCTAATTTTTTATCGGGGATGAGTAGCCTGGTAGGCTGCTCAAACAGCAGAACTGCGGCGCTTGTCCCCCAGATGCGACCTCTTCGGTTCCCTGACCAGGAACCAGGCGTGATGAATGCTTCCAACACAGTATTATGTGCATAAATAACCTACAGCCCTGGCGTGAGTGCAGGGCACGGCCCAGTGCCCGGGAGACGCCCAGCATAGTGGCCCCGGGAGCAGCGCGGGGGATGCGCTATGGCTGGTCCCCGGACTCCATGTGGCAAGACCCTAGAGGGGTGTCCAAGGCTGGGTCTTGGCGATCCTGACACAGGCTGTCCTGGGCTTGTGACTTTTTCTTAGTCCTCGCAGAAAGACCAGAGTCTTAGGGTTAAAAGAGCCACAGGGACAGCAGTGATGGGCATCTTGGGACAGTCTCTGCACACAGGTACGAGACTTGAGACTCTGGTGAGATCCGGAACACGACGGAACTCGGAAGACGAGGAACCTGATTAAGGCTGGATTTGTTAGCAGCCTTGCAAGACTGGGGCTTGCGCTGATTTACACAAAACCGAGAAACTTACTTTATATTACATGTATGACTACGTGAACTGAAAAATTTTCATACTGTATTTATAATGCACACTTAACTCCCAGCATGTTGCACACATATTTTTATTCTGTTTTCTTTCCATTTATGAACTCGAACACTCTCCAACTCATGCTGTGTTCTCCGAAAACATCATTTTTCAAATTCCATCCTGCGGCCCATCCTGTTCCCCGTGTATCTTCAGGGCTCAGCACATGGCCAGCCTGGGGAGCAGAAGAAGCCCCAGAAGTATTTGCGGATTTGATCAAACCTGGTGCTGGGTTTGACGCTGGTCATTTAGTTTTCTAGTTTTCTAAGTAATGTGACCGTAGATGTCCTTGATGGAAACCACCCACACCTGATTCTTTCCTCAGCGGAGCTGGAGAAGTGTGTCCATCGAGTCAGCGAGTGTGCACAGTGGAGAGAGACATTCTGGATGTTGGGTGAAAAGCTGCCCGTCAGAGACACACCGATTTATCGTCTCAGCAATCATCCTGAGACTACTGCTTTTGGACACTGTTGCTAAAGCCCAGATCATGATTTTGAAAGAAAAATCTTGCTAGCCCTATGTCACATCTTGCTTTTGTTCTAATGAACATTTCTTTGTGGTCTTGTTCTTGTTGGTCTCTGTATTTCTTTTTCCAACAAATAGCGCATTTTCCTGTTAACTCTGTCGGCCTGTTTTATTCGGGCAGGGGAATTTGGTTTGTTTTTTTCAGGTTTTCGTATGGAATGTTGTTCTGTAAAAACAGAATCTAGCCCTGAAGCTTAGTGTGCAGCAGGCTCCCGAAAGTTCAAGGGCAAGACGAAAGACGCGCCCTGTGATGAGCCATCTGGTGGAGCTCGAAGACCCTGCGCTAACCGAGTGTCCTGGCCTAACTTGGCCGCTCCTGCCCGCTACCCTCCGTCTCCACCCCGTTATCATCGACCAGCCTCAACTGCGCTCTCTGCCTTCATTCGTTCACTTCCAGACCCCACCGTCTGTGTTGCTGCCAGAGTGACTGTTCGAAGCGTCCACCTGCAGCGGGTCCTGTTTAAGTCCACCGTGATAAAGTGTAACCTCTTAGCCTGATCCAGCTTGCGCCCGGCACGCGTGTCCCGTGAGCAGTCAGATAATATTGCGGCCTCGCTGCCGCAGTCTCTACTGCCACCAGCTGTGCCCCGAAGAGGGTCCGAGCACGTGGGCCCGCGGCGTCCACACGGCGGCTCTGCAGACCCAGGTGGCCGGCTCCGCTCGTCCCTTCGGAGCTGCGGCCCGGGCTCCCTGCGTCCTTTGGGCTCTTTCCCTCCCTGGTCTCGCTTCAGCTCGGTCCTTCTTTCCTGAGTCTTCCTTCCCACCCCCTTCCCACCCCGAATTTCCTGTCCCTCCCTGCACGTCTCAATCTCAGCGGTAGAGAATAAACTGCCAGTTACAGTCAGCGATCTCGTGTTTTGTGCGTTGCCCGTTTGTCTTCCCTGGAAGGACGGAGTCCGTGTCACTGTTTTTCTTCCCTGTCCTTTGCCTGACACATAGTAGATGCTCAGCAAAAGTCCGTGGAGTAACTCAATGAGGAGACGAATGAACATACCTGTCACATAATGTGGTTCTTTTTAGAGGAGAGACTAATTAATGAAAAAAGAAAAATACATAATTTGTATTCCTGGATGAAATCATACTTTTTGAAAATGCAAATTTGGTGTTCTGGGTGATCTGCAGGCATCCAGCCTGTGTGGGTTCTGCTTCTAACACTGTTGAGGGTTTAAACTCGGTTTCCTCATGAAGAACTCTCAGTAATAGTCTGTCGTTCCTACACAGCCTCAAACCTCTAGCTCATTAGGCAATTAACTTTCACCAGGTGGTTAGAAAATGCAGCAACACACTTGTGACCTTATTATGGTAGCTAGTGTTTACAGTTAAAAGGGCAAAATAGAGCGTGGGCGGATGGTGTATTTTGCAACAATGGATTAGAGTAAATTCCTTCGGTTGGTCGGGGTAGTTTACTCATTAGGCCCTCGATAAGCAAACTGACCCCTCCGCTCCCTGCCCCACCCCCAAGAGACCCTTTCTACCGGATCGTGTGTCAGTGTCGCGAGGCGGCAGTAGTAAATTCCCACAGAGTTGCCTTCGCCAACAGAAACGAGTTATTGTCTTACAGTGCTGGAGTCTGAAGTCAAGGGCTGTTGTGGTAACACTCCCCATGAAGGCTCCAGGGGAGGCTCCTTCCCGCCTCCTCCAGCTCCACATGTTTGTGGCTGCGCCCTCCAACCTTCGCCTTGGTCTGCTCTTGTTTCCTCTTCTGTCTCTTTTTTGTGTCTTTTCTTCTGTTTCTAGAAGGACTGCCGACTTTGGATTTAGGGTCCAATTAGATATTCCACGGTGATGCTACATCAGTATTCTTTTTTTTTTTTTTAATTTTTTTTTTTCTTTTTTGGTGCTGGGGATCGAACTCGGGTCCTTGTGGTTGCAAGGCAAGCACTTTAACCGCTGAGCTAAATCCCCAGCCCTACATCAGTATTCTTAATCACACCCACAAAGATGCTTTTTCCAGATGAAGTCGCATTCATGGGTTCTTGGGATCGGAATGCAGACATAGCTCCTTGGGAGCTGTCACTCCACCCGCTGCGGATTGGATTTTAAAATGACCCTCCTGCCCCTCTATCTCTGTCTCTCTGCGTATATCCTAGTGGTCCATTTTCTCTGGAGAATGCTCACTAATTCATGAGTGTATCTGGAACCACAAGTTAGGAAACAGAAAATCAATACTCCACACCAAGTACCTTTTTGATCCTTCGTAGTTAAAAATGTATAAGGCAGAACCATCAAATACATTCCTTAATTTCTGTTTTCTCTGTTGCTCAGATCGTCTCTACACCTTACTCCTGGGGCTGCACCGCCCCGAACCTGTGAGCTGTTTGAACGCAGCTGGTTCTGACTGAGGACCACGGTGGGGACAAGGAGCGAGGTCTCCCGGGTCTTCGCAGCTGGAGCTGCAGAGTGGACGGTGAGGGCCACGGGTGGCGCCGCCGGGGCGGGACGCCGGTCCCGAGCAACATAAGCACTCTCGCCCTTGCACTTCTGACTGCTACTTATTTCCTTCTCATTTGTGTGTGTGAGATGCAGGATTGTGTGGGAAGAGAGTGGGGACCCTCTTGCTTGGGTCGAAGCTGGAATGAATCAATGGGCTCGGTGGATTTCTTTCTAAGCATTTCTTTTGTGCTGCGGGAGAGCAGTGTGCTAGATTCTCCCTGGCTGGGGAAGGCCGCGGAGGATGCTTCTAGATGGAAGGGCTGGAGGTCCGGGTCCTGCCCAGCTGGAGCTGAGTGGGCAGTTTTTCTGGGATTCAAGTTGCAGGGCACATCCAGGGCTGCTTCAGGCTTCAGATGCCCAGAGGGGCTCTGAGCAGAGAGAGGCGCCTTCCTCCCGGCGGTGTCCAGGACTTGCGAGGGACTTCGGTCTCAAATATGAAGGTAATCAAGGCCACCAGGCACTTTATTTAAGAAACAAAAAAATTACATTAGGCTAATCTATTCAAAGTATTATTCCAACCATTATGTTCATAACTGCTTTATTATACAATAATCTGCTTTTTAAAAAAATACGCCGTGTTTCTGGTTCTAACAAATTCCAAGTGACATGGCGCGTGGGCACTGATATTAATTAGTCGTTTACCTTTTTCTGTGGAAAAAAGCTAAAGAATGTGGATTCAAAAGACGTCATTGGAAAGATGTGGATTCAGGTTACAAAGAGACTGCGGCTTTGGGGAATTTGCTTAACCTCTCTGAAGGTTTCTCATTTGTAAAACTGGAGACTGTTTAAATTAGATGAGATGATGTATTTGAACGCTTCTCTGTAGTCTCAACAGGTGAGCTGATTTTCCTTGCCCCCGCCTACACGCAGGTCTCAGGGGTCATGGCAACAGTCCCATCTTTGTCCTCGTCCGGTTACAGGGCCGCTCGTGGACGTCCGTCCCCAGCAAGTCCACGTGCAAGGACTCTCCGCCTCGCTGCTTGATAATCGAAATCGCCCTTCGGGGCAGCGGCGCTTGCTCGCTTGGCGGGCAGCAAAATGAGGGACTTTGGCGCCACCTTGCGGCCGGGCCGCGCCGTTGCCGCTCCGGGAGGTGCTGGGCGGATCGCGCATCATTCAGGGCAGCCAGCTGCGGCTCGGCCAGGTTCTGCCCTAAAGGTGCTTAAATTATGCAGGTGGGCGTCTTAATCAGGAAGGGATTTTGCCAGAGGGACCGGACCAAGCGCCTTTCTGCCCCGGGGCAGTGGCCCCGAGTCTTTTCAGGTTCAGTAGTTCGGCCTCTACAGGCTTCCAGACACAAAACAAACAAACAGAACAAAACACCAACAGAAACGCAGAGAAAGTATCTGGGCCTGTATCAGCCGCAGAGAGGAAATGAGTGTGGTACGGATCAGGGGTGACGGGAGATGATTTCTCCCTCCTGATGACTTCGTGGCCACGCTCCTCATTAGGACGTGAAACCCAAGCGCTGTGGCTGGGGAGTTGATTACTGATCTGAGCTACTGAAGAAAACATGGTAAGGGGGTCACCCTGCTGCGGGTGATGACAATGATTGACAGCTGGGAGAAGGTGCGTTCGAACAATGGGAAACCCAGCCGCACACATTAACATCCACCTACTTCCGTGTCTCGGGGAGCCACAGGGCTTCAGAGGGAAGAGAGATTCGAGCCAAGAAAACCTGCCAGGTTCCCCTTAATCTCAGCTTACTTGATTTACCATAACTGGACAATTTAACCAATTCTTCAGCTCATCTTTTAGGTGTATACACACTGTCCCATTTAAACAGAAGCATAATTAGAGAGTAAGAAAAATATTTAAACACTGAGCAGAATTGTAGGAGCTTACCTTGGAAAGCTCAGAGAAGAATAAAACCAGGGTGGCTGTGTGCCGACCAAGTCCCGCATTTGTATTTAAGGGCAACTCTTCTGGCCAATGGCAGTAAGCTATTTTTGGAAAAGGGAAAACTTTATCTGATTCGCACCAATATGCTGGAGGACCACGAGCCACTCTAGTCAGAGCTGTACTCACAGAGGCAACAAAGGCCTGTCCGGGAGCAGAAGGCAGCCTGCGTTGGTTTAAACACCACGCATCCTTTAAAAATGAAAGCGTCAGTTGTTTGCTAGCCTTAAAAATCAGACCTTTTTCCATTAAAAGTGGGTTTCCGGTTTCTGTCTGAAGAGGGACTTGGGGTACTTGATTTCCTCTGTAACAAAACAACACCTTTGAACCCAGGTCCCCTTAGCTCGGGACAGGCTCTCAGGTTTGCCATAAGCCACCCTGCTCTACAGTGTCCTTGGCAGCTGGAGCCACCACCGTCCTGGTCTGACGTGGCCTTTGTGCTGGACTTGGCACGCAGGGATAAGAGGAGGGCTGATCCTTCTCTATCCATGTCTGTAAACAGTGGGACAGGGCAGGGAGGAAAAGAGGCCACGTCCGTTTATTTATTTAATTTAAATATTCCTCTGTGTTTCACACCAGTGTGTCCGTAGTATGTGAATGGGATACTGCCCCTGGGGACTCTGGTGCTGCAGCCCTGTAGCGAGGAGCACTGTGAAGAGAGTCTCCAGGCTGTTGTGGATGAACTGCAGGGAGGAAGCGGGTGCCTCGCTGGCTCCAGATGCTCAAGCCTGGCCCTGGGCAGGGTCCACCCAGGGGAGCGCAGGGCCGGCCTCTTGTCCCTGCCAGCCCTCTGGCTCCTGCTCTCTGTGGTCCCAGCAGCCAGGTGCAGGGCCTGTGTGAAGACCCGGGGTGGGCCCGGCACTCTGGGAGGCTGAGGCAGAAGGATCACAAGTTGGAGCTCAGCCCGGGCAGCTTAGCAACTCAGTGAGACCCTGTTTCAAAAGAAAAAGTCAAAAAGGCGGGCGGGGATGAAGCGCTGGAGGGGAGGGACACAGGCCAGGCCACCTGTGGATAAGTGGGAAGTGCGCGGCTTCCTTCCCGGGGGTAACGTATGCACAAAAGGAACATGTCGGAGCGTGGTGGGCATCCCCAGACCCAGAGCAGACATGGCAGGCCCGTTGCTTGGACGGGTTGGAGCCTACGCGCTGCTGGGCATCAGCCAGGTCAGGGTCACCAGCTCTCACTGTCTTCTGCCTGAGTCCCTCGACTCAGAACTGGGAGAGAGTCCGATCTCGGTGACTAGAGGCAAAGGAAGCAGAGACTCAGGAAGGGGCGGTGGGTCTGTGGGCTGGGCACCGCCTAGCAGGTCCCTGTCCCCAGCCTTCTTCTCTGGCTTTGGCGGACTCTGGACTCTGTGCTGTTCTCCGCACCCGTCTGCAGCCCACGGTCACACCCGGTAGGTGCCTCCGACCTACACGTGGGGCTTCAGGGTGGGAAGTAACTTCCGGGGCCTGGTGGGGTGACGCCAACCTCTCCTTGGCCTGTCTGCTGCAGCTACCTCAGGTCTCCATCTTCCCCACCGGGACACAACTTCGGCTTTGGAAACCTGGCTCCGGGAGGAAAAGTATAGGACAGCAGCTCTGATTTATTGCTTAACCCGCGAGCTAGGTACTGTGGGGAGTAGTTCACCTGGAGTATTTCATTTGAGCCCCGTAACTCTGACATACACTCTCCTTGGGGTACAGAGTACGACACTGACATTTGGAAAGCTATGTAACCTAAGGCCAGGTAGAGCGCGGGTCAGAACCGGTCCGATAGGCCCCTCCCACCTGGGCCTCCCTGCATCCCTCCTGCCCGCCAAGTTGCAGGTGGGAGCCCTAAAGCCTGAAGAGACTTCCGGCGTTTCTCAGCCTCTGCCTTTTAGGGTTTTGGAAACCACTAACCTGGTATCTTCCAGCTCACGGAGAGGCTGACAGTTCTGGTTGCTAAATATAATTAGTTCTGTTAAGTAATTGGCAATAGTGTTCTTTTCCTGCCTGAAAAATGGGCGGCCCTGGAATTCTGAACCCTGCCCAACAACAACATGTCCCAGTGCTCAGGGTCTGAGCAGGTGCCTTCAGCCCCAACCGCCAGAGTGTCTTTGCCCCTCCCCCACTGCCAAGCTTTTATTGGTCACCCGGATGATAGAGCATGTTATTATAATTCTCATTCTGTGGGAAGGGCTGTTCTTCACTGTGGGACTGTGTCCTTCCATCTGTAACTTTTGGTAATAAAATGTCCTATTTTGTGTGCAAAGAGACACTATTAAGCAATAAATTTTAGTTTTTACTTGGTAAAATAAAACATTTAGGCAGTTTTTTTTTTTTTTTTTACTATTCTTGTGCTGTTTTCTGGGGTGAAAGTTTGAAATGTTACCAGTTCATGAAATACAAAATTTAAACCGCTATCTTGTATCCTGATAAAGTGCAGGAAATATGTGCACATAGGAGATGCCCAAATCTAAGGATGCCACGTGGGGTAAAATAAAATGTAGAAATAAGTACCTGTAGGAGCAGGAAAAGCACCGATCAGCTTCCCGCTTCCCAGTGCCGTGCGCTGTGTCTGTTTCCTCTTAGCTGTTCAGGTGGGAAAAAGTGAAGTCCAAGCTTCACGTCGCACTCCCATCACGTCACAGGCGCTTTCCTTGTCCCGCGCTCAGTACCAGACAGCGACAGATTAAAGGGGGAGAGGTTTGTGTGGGATCACATTCCTCCCGTGGCTGGCCGGCTCCAGGTAGAAGTGGCGTAGCAGAGGGTCTGAGGGAGGATGCTGTTCATCGTGATCAGGCAGCAGAGAGTCGAGGGAGGAGCTGGGAAGGAAGATAAATGCTTCCGGGTCGTGCCCCA
The DNA here is from genome assembly GCA_004026905.1 of Hystrix cristata. NCBI lineage: Eukaryota > Metazoa > Chordata > Mammalia > Rodentia > Hystricidae > Hystrix > Hystrix cristata. The sequence goes on from PVJO010013092.1 coordinate 21,587, forward strand.
GTGACTTCCTCTTCTGACCAGATCTGCCTCCTAACAGAAGGGAGCTCTAAGGCCCATAATCCAATCACTGTCCCAAAGCCCTGCCTACCAGCACACGAGGCTTTTGGGGGACACCTAGCTATAAACCGTAATGCACCAGAATGGCTGAAAAGAGTTTCTTTTGTCTACTGGAGTTATAGAATAGCATACAGCCCTAAAATACAGTTCTTGCTAGAAATGTAGGATGCGCATTCTCTCCATTAATTACCAATTTTTAGAGCAAGGAGACAATATTCTAGTTATCTCCAGTGACTGCAAATAGTTCATGTTGTTTGTTGGGTTCCTTCTTGTGCGTCAACATAGACTCATACATTTTGTTTATTTGTTACATTTAAATAAATCACGGCCACTACTATTTTTGATGCCCAACTTATCTCAACTTGGGCCACTCGGGGCTGCTTCCAGGTGCTCGTTCATCCTCTGGACATAAACTCGTTGATTTGTTCTTTGCTTTCAGACAACAGAATGACCTAGGACTGAACTCGCCTGCTTGTTTACAAGTGAAAAGAACTGTCTAGAATTCCTCCTGAAAATCAGAATTATTATGTGCATTGCAAATTAATGTTTTAAAAGACGATGTCAAATTGCCCTCCAAATTATAGAACAGATTTACTTCTACACCCACTTGCAACATGGGAGTTCCAGGTCTGCCTTCACTTTTATTAGCTCTTGAGATGATTGAACTTTAGTGATGGTTCCAATCAGGTGGGTGGAAGCAATATTTACTTGTTTTCTCCTTTTCTCACATGACTGCTGATGTTTAGCACATTGTTGAATATGTATATTTGCCACTTGAGTCTTTTTTTTGTGTGTATGTATCTTTTACTTATTTTTAAATGGGCAAACCCCATCAATTATTTTTTTTAAGCAACTTAGCCACTAAGTCATTTAAAATAAATTCCAATGTAGAATTTCATTAGTAGGCTGCCAGAGATAGTTTATCTCCGTCGCTTCCACCAGGTGTCACTGTTCACCTGTGTAGAGAGCAGAGATCGCCTGCGGAAGCCGGAAGTCGGGAGTTAATATTATAGATAGATGACCAGCTGGCCTTTTTTCTAAGTTGCTTTGGCATAAGATGACCAGGAGACAGTGCCATTCTGTAAGCAATCCGATCTCTTGTGCATAAATATTTTTCCTGGGTGAAATTTAGATCAAAATCAAGTCAAACAGTAATGTGCCCCTTTCCCAGGGCCCTTTTAAGGGTCCTGAAAATTCAGATTTCATTTTAAAATGGGGCAGCGAGTGGAATGAGATCCAGCTGTGTTTCAACACCCCCGAAGCTCCCTCTGGAGACTGAGCGCCTTCCGTCTCTTGGATGAAGTATTTCCTCTTGAAGAGAAGCCTGTCGGCGCTTCGGCCTGCACCTGGCCGCTGGTGAGGTGGTGTGTGTGGCATGTGATGTTCGCTTTCCCTCCTCACAGGCTGACTGTTAGCTTTTCAACCTGCAGGAGCTTGGCAGGCTGGGCAAATTATGTTTATTAGAACTTACTCTTTCCTAGGCTTTGATTTCTATTTTAAAAACTTTCTGGCCACAATATGCATGTAAAAGTGCCTCACCAAAAGTAAACAGCTAATATTTAAATGCCAAAACACCCAGGTACCAAGCAGCGATATCAGAAAACAGAATGTGACCAGCCAGCTCCCAGGCCGGCCTCCAAAGCTCCCCTCAGACTTCTCTGCAGCCACCCCGCCAGCCCTGCCACAGCACCATTTTCCCGGCTTCTCTCTGTGGGGCGGTGTAGACTATCTTTGCATATTGCACTAACCAACTCAAACAGAGAGCACTCACTTGCATCTGTTTTTTTTCTTTTCCCCTTCTCTCAACACCAAGTTTGTGAGATCCATTCATATTATTGAGTGTAGTAGTGAGCTCTTTTCGTTGCAGTATAATGTTCCACTGTGTAGATTTGCAGGGGTTTATTCTATTTCCGCACACACCTTTGGGAATGTATGCAGAGTCCCTGGGCCCTGGGGAAGTGTGTGCTCCTAGATGCTGCCCAGGATGGCTTTTCAGCATGGTCTGTATCCACAGGCACAGGCTCCTCACTGCTGGGGGGTTCCATGTGCTCCGAGCCCCCAGGAGCCCTTGGCACTTTCTATCCTTGTCAGCTTCGTCATTTCAATGGGAGTAAAGTGTGCAGCCTGTTCGCGAAGGTCAGTGTTTTAGTATATGGGGATACTGAGGTTTTAGCTCCCTGCCCGCCTGAGAAGTCAAAGAGATAAAGCACTTGAAAAAGAAGTCGGAGGCGAAGAGAAGAGCGACTGGGTTTTTAAGCATTTATTAGCTCGCGTTGCTGAAGAAAAAGCGTACGCAAAGCCTTACTATGTTGGAAGACACTTTGAAAGACCATCCATCAAATCCATATTAGTGAAAAAACAGAAAAGAAATTTAGCATACTTTCTTTTCTTCTTAATTTTCAAAATAACAATTACTCTTTTATTTTGATCATAAAAAATTGATGCCAGGGGCTGGGGATTTAGCTTAGTGGTTAGAGTACTTGCCTTGCAAGCACAAGGCCCTGAGTTCGATTCCCAGCACCAAAAAAAAAAAAAAATTGATGCCAATTATAAAATTGCAAATAATACAGTACAATAGGACCCTGAGAAAATGAAACATCGCGAATGATAACACAAGGCAGCTGCTGACTGACTTTTTCCTCTACTCGATTCTCAGAAGAGCTTGAGCGAAAGAGTTTGACTTGCCAGCCACAGTGGTGCACATCTGTAACCCCAGCACTCTGGGAGGCTGAGGCAGGAGAATAGCAAGTTCAAATTCAGCTTGGCAACTCAGAGATCTAGGGAGACCCTGTCTCAAAATGGAAAATAAAAACAAGGCTGGGGCTATAGCTCAGTGCAGAGGTCCTGGGTTCAAACCCCAGCACAACACACACACAAAGTGTGACCCCCTTTAGGGCAAGCGGTAAGAGTGGAGGGGGTGGGTAAAGCCACCCTGCAGAGAAGGCGGGATACCCAGTTTCAAGCTCCCCGACTAGGAAGCCGTGGGGCAGAGGGAGGGGCCCAAATTCACTGGCATCCTCTTGGCTCTGTCCACGCCAAGTAACAGAGAGATTTTTAATTCCTGGCAGAGCCAAGCTCCTCTGAGCCGAGACTTGGGGATCCGAGTCCAGTCTGGCTTTGGTACAGAAGGAACTGGCGAGTGGGGTGGGGGGTGTCGCCAGCCCCAAGGCGGGCTTGCGGGGACTTACTGTGGTAGGAAGTGAGCGGGTTGGAAGGGGACACAGAATGTGTGCAGCGGATCAGCTCCGGCCCCCAGGAGCTGGCGTGTCCTTGGGGACAGGGGACATAATGTGACTAGGACTTAGCTTTGCTGTTCGGTGCTGAGAATCCCGGGGAATACTGGGTCGTAAGAGCCGGGTGAGTGTGGGAAGGCTGCTTGGAGGAGGCAGATGTGAACGGCTGTGGAATCCACGTCTTGGAAGCAGTTCTGGGCCTCCACCCCGGACCAGGAGCGGCTGCGCGGAGCTGGGCCCACGAACTCCCAGTTTCCTCTTGGACTCAGTCACACCAAGAGCTTCCTGGCTTCCTGCTGGGTCACCTAATGGCAGTCACACTGAACTCCTAGTGGGCTGCCAGAGTTAGAAACGTAAACCAAAGCAACACCAGGACCCTCTGTGGCTCCGTTTAGGCCTAGAAGTGGAATTCCAGAAGGACCGTCCGGATTGGATTAAGAAAAAACTTCACATGAGTGTGCCGGGTTGGTTTTAATTTACGGTTCCTAGCGGGAACTCTCAGAGCGTTCTTTCCTCCCCCATCTTTGCTGTCCTTCCTCGCGTCTCCTCCTGCAGCTGCCAAAGGTCACTCCTCACACTCAGTCCAGGACCGGTCAGCCTTGGATTGTCTCTGTACTTCTCTTCTCCTTCTCCAGAGGCTGTTGGGTTGATCCCCATCGACTCTGCTGCCTTCCTGCGGGACGGCTGGGAGAATAAAGGGAATGTGGACTGCGTTGGGACCCCTTCCAGGGTCCCTGGAGAGATGTGAACGAAGGCTGGACTTTGCACGACTCGGCTCTCAGTGCCACACACGGAGCCCCGTGTCTGCCGAGGCCTCCTCTGACCAAGTCCGCCACCATCTCCCACTACTCTCGAGCCCCGTTCGATGGCGACGTCTCTGAGAATAGACTCGGCCTTCTGTGTTCATAACAGCACGGAGCTCTTCCTGGGCCCCCGCGAGTGACTGAGGACGAATCGAATGGGATAAGCGGCCCGCGGAGTAGAGACCGCTGAAGGAGCCGGCAATTGCGTGCCCTCCTCGGGCCCCAGAGAAGCACACAGGCAACGGCGGCTGAGTGGAGCTCACAGCTGTGACAGCGGGTTTGAGAAAGAGGAAGAGGCGCCAGTGCGGTTTCCAGGTGGGGGTGACATGGGACTCCGTGAAGCCCACTTTGACTGAATGCAAGTTGGAAGGGTCAGCTGGGAGCAGATGGAACAGAGCCCAGGTGACGAATGCAGACTTGGTCCTGTGGGCAAGAAGGGCCACGCTGTTTTGTAAATAGAGAAGTGGGTCGAAGCGATTCTTCAGTAAGATGCATCTCTGCCTGAGTTACTCTCCCAGAATGGCAGACTCAGCTGCTCACTACCAGCTGGCTCAGTTTTCTCATCTGTGGAATGGGGGCACTTTGAGAACCTGCCTCAGGGTTATTGGGCAGATTAGGCCAATGGATTAGAAAATAGTAAACGTTACACCATGTTTTGAGCAGTGCTGGACGCTTGCTACCTGCCTGGTGACTATTAGCTGCTGTTTTTATTATATCAAATGAACAAAAGAAGAGAGTCTCTCTCTCCCCTTCTGCCTCTCTCCTCTTCCTCCTCTTCTTCCGCTTTCCTTTCCCTGCCATCCTCCTTCCCTCTCTCTCCTCTCCTAGTCGCCTGCCCTCCCTGTCTCCAGGGAGCATTTGTCTTTCTCTTTCTCCACCTGTCTGATAACCTGTACGAGCATTTTGTTATCCCTCTCAGGTGCGAACTTAGCCTTCTAGACCTCAGCCAAAGCCAGTAATCTGTAGAAATTACTGGCATATTACACTTCTATTGCATGGTGTCCTTGGATCTTAACCTTTATCTTGCCCAGTCTATTTCTTCCTCCTTAAAATGTAGATTACAAAGGGCACCACCTCTGAGGGTTGTTTTGGGGGTAACAGCACCAGCATAGAGAGACTAACAAAATGTCTACAACCAAGGGCTCGGCACAGGGTCAGCTACTGCCTCTCTGTCCGTCTTCCAAAGAGCAGCGAAGGCCATCTTTGGCCCCCGGGGTACCATTTCCCCATCACTCCCATCTTCTCTCCTGGGTTATCACTGGATAAAATTTTCTGCATGAAGTTTTGTTCCTTCCCTTTTTAAGCAATTTCTCCCCCCGTTAGCACTTATCTTCTGTACCACTCTGTTGCTTTGCTTGGGGTGCCACAGCAAAATATCAAACACTAGATGACTTACAGAACAGAAGTTAGTTTTCTCATAATGCTGGAAGGTGGGCGTCCAAGGTCAAGGCGGTAGCAAGGTTGGTTTCTCCTGAGGCCTCTTTGTGTGGCTGCTTCTCAGTGTGCGCACATGGCCTTTCTCGGTGTGCAAGGATTCTTGGTGTCTCTTCATCTTATCTGAAGGACGCCAGTCCTATTGGATTGTAGCTCCACCTTTAAGACCTCGTTTGACTTTAACTACCTCTTTAAAGGCTCTACCTCTAGCTACAGCCATGTCCGGGATTGGGGTGTCAAAGGACGAGCTTTGGGGGACCACAGTTCAGTCCGTAACGCGCTCATGGGACTCTCGTCCTACCCAAGCTTGCTTTGCAATCACTTGTGTGCTCATAAAATAAAGCCAAAATGTTTGTGCTTGATTAGGCAGCTGCTTGGCAGATATAAGTCCCTCTCTCCACCTCTGTAGGTATATTACCCTGCATCCGACTTTGCTTTTGGTTCTGTGACTAGCTTGACCAGTGAGAAGTCAGCAGGTGTCTGCAAGGCCCTGCAGTATGTTTCTGGGGTTAGAATTGTCCCGTTTGGTTATTTCCTTCTTCTGTGTTCCACAACTTGCTTCAGAAGCTTCCAGTCTGACGAGGATCCTGAACTGAGTCCAGCTGAGCTGCTTCTGCCCTGCAGATGTGTGAGAGGAGCTTGTTGGCATCTCAGAGCTTTGGGGTGGTTTGTGATGCAACACTGGTGGGATGACAGGTGACTAATGCAATTCGAAGTGTCTACTGGCTGTCTCCCATGTTCTGGGGCGAACGCATTAGCTCGTGTAACTTTCATTAGGCCTCCATGACACAGGTACACTTATTTCCTCATTTACTAGACAAGGAAATTGAAATTCAAGAGTGGAGTGCCGAGGGTCACATGAGCAGGCAGCAGCAGAGCTGGGACCTGCACTCAGGCCAGTGTGGTGTCTGCGTTATACACACTGTAGTAGATTTTCATGGCTATAGCAAAATATATGGGACAGATCAATTTAAAGGAAGGGTATATTTTGGCTCATGGTTTCAGAGGTTGCAGTTCATGGTTGCTTGGCTGGTTGCTTTAGAGTGTGGAGAGATAGCACATCTTGGTGGGAGCAAGTCGCTCACCTCATGGTGCTCAGGAAGCAACAAGAAAAAGGGGCTGAAAGCCAGGGACACTTCCCGCAACGACCTACTTCCTATAACTAGACACTACTTCTGAAAGTTTCCAGCTGAGGACCTTCCCGTAGTGCCACCAGCTGAGGACCAAACTGTCAATACATGGGCCTTTGGGGAACTTTGCAGATCCAAACTGTGAATGGCCAGATACCATGAGCTCCAAGAGGGCAGGACAGTCACTTGTCAAAGCAGGAGCTGGAATTTCCCGGCTTTTGACTTCCCTTCTAAAACACAGAAATTGCTATTATTTGTAGCATCTTTCCAAACCACCCTGCAGTAAGGGAAATGTGGATCTGGGCTCTTTTTTAATTGTCTGGATCAAGCCCTGTATAACTGCTTTCATTTTGAGATGCTGCAACAGCAAGAGTTAACCCATGTATGTGGCAATCAGCTTATGAAGCCTATTTGATCTGCAGAATGAATTCCCTGAATCTCTTGCCAGCCACAAAATTCTCCTGCACTGTCTTCTATACCTTACCAAGCTGGCAGACAACATGGCACTTCTTTATCTTTGTCTTTTCCCTCCCGGTGTCTTCTTTCTTGGTCTTTTTCTACCTGTTTGCTGATTCTTGGTTTGGGGGCATACAGTTGAATCAATTAATAGAGGATTCGCAGAATCACAAGTGTGGTTATTAAAGGATGGTATAATTAACTTCTTCAGACTAATTGAAAATTTTCATTTAGAAGGAGCAGCCAAGTGCCTCCTTGCTTAAACGGCTTTCTCACATAAAATGGCCCTCATGAAAAGATTCTTTAATGTGTATCCATAAACCCGAGACCTCTGAGGCTGCTGCAAAACTTTGTGAAAAGAAATAAAGTCATTTCTCTTTTTCTCTCTCTCCCTCTCCCTCCTCCCTTAAACCAAGCTTGAAATTATAAAGCATCTTCATTTTATTGTGCTGTTTCTCAGGGGCAGAAAAAGATCAGGAGAAATGGGCTGGGGGACAGAGGCTGTGACACAGTGCCCTTTTGGCTGGGAGGGTGAAGAGCAAAGGTAGCCTCTGTGGCTCTTGCTTGCTATCTGAAGTTCCCTGGGCCCCACCGCAGGCCCATGGGGTAGAGCCTTCCTGTCTGGACCGCTCACATGATCCAGATTTGTCCAATCAGATGACTAGGCTTCCTGGTCACAGGACATGATTGGCTCAGAGGTTATCATGTGATTCTCTAAATGGCCCAATGATGTGCAATCTGGAATCTTTGCTGGAATTATAGGGTAGAGAAAGTCAGTTTGGACTGGGATTCTGAGCTGTGAAAACATGGCCTGGAGCTGTTGTAGCCATCTTGCTATAGGGAAGGGAAATTATACCTGAGAATGAAGTCAGCAGGCAGGAAAGCAGGGCCAAAAAGTAGATGTCACGGGGCGCTCTGTTGGCCTGGGTCCTTCTATGACCGAATTAGCCTCGACTGCTGAGGCTTCCTTTTGCGCGCGCCAACCCAGACTGGACAAGGTTCTATCTTTCCAGCACTCAGAAGAAAGTGTTGACTTTGAGCACCCAGAAAGGGCAGGCTCATCATGTATGGGGCAGAGGCCTGAGCCTCTGCTCCTGGGCTGGAGGACGGCAGGTTCTAGAAATCCAGAGAACACAGTCTGTTACTGGGGGGCTTTGGGTCCAGTATCAGGGATCCTCGGGGTGAGTTTCTCTTTTTACAGGAGTAGCTGGGGCTTGCAGGCACGGGCCATCCCCTGTCCTCCAGAAGAATGGCCATTATCTTGGGATCTGTAGCGAGCAGACTTGACTTTGAAGTCCGATTCCTTACCATCCGGGAAGCTTGGTTTGGAGGCAAGTGCGAGCCTAGCTATCCTCACGTGCAAAGTGGAGATGATGCTCGTGGCTACCTCAGAATCATGAGCTGAGGGTGCTGCGGGCTCATCTCTGCCGAGTGCTCAGCTCGGTGCTAAAAACGTTGGCTGCAATTGCTGTGGGCGGGGTTTGCACTTACTGTATTTAATGGAGAATTAGGGTAGTCGGAAGTGACTTGACCATAGGAGGGCTCAAAGGCGAGGAGTTTTTAGTCGGGAGGAAGTCAGTTCTGTCGTATGTGCCTATTATTCTCTTGCTTATTCACACTCCTACTAGGGAAAGCAGTTTGAACTTCACGATGGTCACCGCCCTTGTGTGTCCGCGCTGTGCGCGGCCTTGCGTGTGGTGGCTGCAGATGGTGTCAGGCGTCACCAGAGGGCGCAAGCTGCACTGAGAGCCACCCGATGGGTGGCCGGGGAGTCTTCAGGCCGCGCACCCTTGGTGACATGGAAGACCGACATGCAGAGCAGAGCGGCAGGGTGGCAGTCTGCGGCCTAGTTCCTTCGGGTGGCTGCAGAACTGCAGCAGAATGATCAAGATCGCTGTTCAATCCCTACCAGAACACCACATGGGAGATATGACTATTTTCTCCATTTTTCACTACGAGGAAAATAAAATTGCTCAGAGGAGTTGTGGTTGCGTCACATTCCCACAACTCGTGGCACATGAGAGGCGAGTTTTTTTTTTCTTTTCGATACTGGGGATTGAACCCAAGGAGTGCTGAGTTACATCCTCGCCCCTTTTAAATTTTTATTTTGAGACAAGTTCTCCCTAAGTTTCCAGGCTGGCCTTGAGCCAGGAGGTAATTTAGCCTGACTCTTAAATTTGTGGAGTCTGGAGGCGGACTGCCTGGATTCAAATCCTGGCCTCTTTGCTCTTACCTGGTATGACCTCGTCCCAGTTACCTGAACTTTCTCAGCCTCGGTTTCCTCATCTGTAAGGGGGTGTCTTAGTTACTTTTCTTATTGCTGAGACAAAATGCCCAACATTACAAACTGAAGGAGGAAAGGCTTATTTCAGCTCACAGTTTGTAGAAGTTTCAGTCCTTAGTCGGCTGGCTCCAAGGGAAGGTGGCCTGGCAGAGGAGGAGCAGTCCATGGCAAAGCGGGGCAGGCAGAAGGCAGCAAGCAGCAGCCTGCCTCTCCCTTTATCCCTTCTAGGCTACCCTCGTGTTGGGTGGTGCCACTCACACTCAGAATGGGCCACCCTCAGTCCCAGTGTCACATCCTTAATCCACATTCACACACCCTAATCCAGCCACCTTCCAAACTCCCCACCTATGACCATATGAGCCTTTGGGGGACATCTAGATACAAGTCATAACAAGTGGGGCTGGGGATTTAGCTCAGTGGATAGAGTGCTTGCTTTGCAAGTGCAAGGTGCTGAGTTCGATCCCCAGCATCAAAAAAACCCCCCCAAAACAAAAAAAAAACCCAAAAAACAAAAACAAAAAAAACAAAACAAACCCCCCCCCACAAGTCATAACAAGTGGAGATCCCAAAGACAACCATGTCCATATAGTGTTGTGGTGGGCGTTTAATGAAATAATGCTTTGTGCCTGGCATGTAGTAAGCACTCAGAGAATGCTAATTCTTACCACAGTCACATCTTCCTTTCTTTAGCCTCACTGTGATGGCGAAAAGGACCCAGTCCCACCCCCATCATGGAGTCCTCCATCGTAATTCCTTCTCTTACTCTCAGTAACCTTCTCTTGTTCTCCTAGACATTCAGGGAAATAGCAATTTAATTTTAAAATTAACATTTCTCTTTGCCTCTCTGCCTAGGCTCTGTGTCATCATAGCGGCTGTTTGGTGTTTATGTGAAAAGCTCTTTGGTTAATAATACAGCTTTGGATCACTGTTGAGCACCGATTGTGAAGCAGCAGAAAACACACTAAGGAAAGTAAACACCGCCATAACCTTTTCTTCTCTGTGCCTCTCGTGCTGCTAAAAGGAGCGCACAGCTTCTCTTTTTCCGCAGCTAACTCATAAATGGAAGGAGGAGGTAATAAACATTGTGGGGCTGATGGGTTTCCGGGGAGTCTGAGAAAGACAGGGCGAGGCTGCCAGAGAGCCAGAGCGGGGTGCAAGTGAGCCTTGAAACTGTGGGTGCCCTGCCCTTCTGCAGCCAGGGCAGGAGGATGGCTCCCGATGCAGCCTAACCGAGACACGGCACACTCCGGGCCACAAGGGCCGTGGGTGCTATCTACCGGAGAGGCTGCTTGTAACCGTCGGTGGGACGTTGGCAACATCAGCAAGAGCTGGCTGTCAGTGCCTCTGCCCAAACTGCTGAGGCTCTGGGCAGAAATCTTCACAAGGCTCCTGTGTTTGCTGTGCGATCTGGAGAGAGTCAGATTCCCTTTATGGACCTCAGTTTCTCCTTCTGCAGATGAACAGCTTAGTTTAGTTCTGAAAAACAACAGTTGACATTTATCAAGTTCTCCGAGCATCCCCGGCCTGATTTAAGGATGCTTGTATGTATTAACTCTCTTGGTCCCCGCAATCAAACCTTTCTGCCTTGTAGACAGAGAAACCAAAGCACACAAAGTTGCGCAGGGAGAGTCGCAGAGCTGGGAGATGACCAGGGCTATCGGCCCAGTAACTCCGACCCCAACTACACTGCCAGCCAGCATAAGTAGAACACTTAGACCCTTCCATGCGTAGACTCACCAGTTATTTGATCAATAAAGTGCCTTTTCTGTCTACGGTAGTTTTGAACGTGGCAAAGAAGAGATTGTAGATTGAGGCCCAACCTTTGTCACTCATTCGCTTACTGTTCTACATCTTATTTTCTCAACCTTGGCCTTATTGCCACTTGGGGGCAAGGGAATCTCTGTGGGGGCCGACTCGGGTGTGGCAGAATCTCAAGCGGTGTCTCTTGGCCTTTGTCTCCAAGGTGTCCAGAGTCACCACCACCACCCAGTCAGGCAAAGCGGAAATACCCACAGACGCTGCCCATGCCCCCGAGGGGGCAGAACGCCCCCCCCCCCAGGTTGAGGTGTGCTGGTCTAGATACATAAAGACTGAATGTCTTTCGGAACTTCTGTCTTGGATCTCATTTTCTTAGAAGGTGGTAGGCACCTACTTGGGAGTGAAAAAGGAAGTTTTCCCAAACTTCTGCACCAGGCGAATGTGGTCAGTGGCGTTAGGCTTCCAGAGACCAGCACGTCTTCTCGACCCGTCTGTCACGGTCTGATGCGCAGTGCTCTGTGTTGGGAGTCTTTGTGATGAGTAACAGAGTCGGCCACTGAAAGGCGAGTCATTCGGCTTGGGCTTGTCAGGTGCTTCCAGTAAGAGCCCTTCTGGTCCCCCGCGTGTCACCCGTAGTGAGTGTTAGCCCCGCAAGCTGGAGGATGCTGACAGCTTCTGCGGAGAGTGCCAGGCGGCAGACAGAGTAGACGAGGCCGGAGTCCTTCAGCATCCCCCGCTCATGGCCGTCCACGTGCGCTGCAGCTGTATCTAAGTGGCTCCTGCTCTTCGCAGCTGCTCCTGCTCAGCTGAAGCGTTACCCTCTTCCGGAAGCCTTTCCCGATGTTGCATCCTTATCGGAGGCCGTGATCGCCGACGTCATAGACACTGTTGGAACTCTGCCGCCAGGTCCCCGAGGACGCCTCCAGCTGTTCTGTGTGCCCCGTCCGCACACTACTCCTGCCGCACTGTGGTGGAAGGTCCTCTCGCCTGCTCACATGATGCCGAGGAGGGCCGGAAGTACTAGGATTTTGGTCTCTAGCTCCGACCTGCCTCGGCCTCCTCCCTGTCTCTCCTGCTCCCACCTTCTGTCCCCTGCGCGGTCTCCCAGGGGGCACGTCCTCCACACGTCACCTTCACATCAGATGCTCCTTGTTCAGCTCCCTGGTGTCACTCTCTGAGCCCCGGTTACTCCTCCCCTGCTGGTCCTAGCAGAACTTTAAATTAGATACTTAATTATTGCTGGTCTCTTCCAATAACATACTTTCTGAGAAGGCAAAACTCATTGACTTTGTGGTTGTTGAATCTCTGTGGTGTAGAGCAGGACGTGCTACCTATTATTGTAATTTTATTAATAGTTACTTAAAGACAAGTCTTAGGTCTCTTATTAATAGATAGTAGTATATAAATTGTATGTTCTCCACTTCAGTCTTCCACTTCAAAGGACTTTACCGATATGAAATCAATGTTGATTGAATTAATCTATGGTTCTGATTACTAATATTTAGTAAATACTTAATGTGGGGTCTGGCACAGGGGAGGAAATTTATCTTTTCCTTTTTCCCATCTTAGGTTCATTAGGTAGCAAACGACAAATCACAAAAGCAAAGCGTACATGTTTGTTTAATGTAAGCGTCTTAGTCAATTTCCTTTTCACTGAGATGTAGTATCCAATACTCACAAATTAAAGGAAGAGGTTTATTTTGGCTCACGTTTTCAATTCACAGCTGGCTGGCTCCAAGGCAGGAAGGACATGGTAGAAGGGTCTAGATAAGAAAAGCTGGTCACATGGTGGCCAGGAAGGGGGGAGAGAGACAGAGAGAGAAACAGAGACAGAGAAAGACAGAGAGAGAGAGAGAGAAACAGAGACGGGGGAGAGAGAGAGGGAAGGAGAGGGAGACATACCTTTCCAGGTGACACTCCCAGTGAACTGCCTCTTTCTACCAGGCCTCACCTCCTAATAGCACATTCAACTACTGAACTCATATAATTAAATATAGCACCCTTTTATGGCTTATAGATGTCTCCCCAAAGCCTCGTGCATTTAAAGGTGGGGCTTTTGGAAGGTAATTGGATTGTGGAGGCTAGCAGCTGACTCACTGTTAGGAAGGGGCCTGGTCAGAAGAGGCGGGTCACTGTCCCTGCGGCCTGGAAGGGTTCATCTTCCTTCTCAGCTCCTCCCTCTGGGTCTGTTTCCCTGCCACCACGTCGTGAGTGGCACCCCTCTGCCGTGTACTTCCACCGTGCTCTCCTACCGGGAGCCAGCAGACCACGGATCTCCCCTTCCTTAAGTTGTGGGTGTCAGGTGTTGTGTCTCAGCAATGAGAAGGTCACTAAGACACACCCTCACGATCCAGGGCCCTGCCTCTGAGCACAAGAGCCTTCGGGGGCATCTCCATGTAAATTACAGCCGTAAGGGTAGGTTAAGCCTGGGTCAGGAAGTGAAGACCTGCAGAAATGACGAAGCTGGAGTGGTTCGAGACGTGGGTCTGCGGGGCAGTTGACAGTGTGGAATGTGAAAGGCCAAAGCGGGGGCTCTGTGCACTGGACCTGAGCAAGTCTAGTGAGGCCTGTTCGCTCACTCTTCTTTGTCCCTGTGTCTTTGGAGACAGGGACACTCCTTGACCCTGAGTTTGACAGGGCTGCCTCTCACGGCCTATGCAGAAATGAGTGGGGAAATCCTTCTATGCAAAGGTAAAATGTGCATGACATTCTCCAGTATGCCAAGGTGCCATGTTGTGGACAGCATGTTTTGAGCCCCAGCAACGCCATTGTGTTTACCTCCACACTTGCAGTATCTTACCAGGTCCTCAGCCATGCTACGACACAGAACACATATGGTCTCCACACTCCCAGGTCTGCATGGCAACAGAAGAGGCCACTGGCAGCTTCAGGCTTATGTACCTTGAAAGCCTGTAATCTTACTGGGACTAAGATCTCCCTCCATTTTTCTTTCTGGGAATAAGGACTTTGATTGGCCCTTCTTGGGTCATGTGCCCTATACTGGGCCAATCACAGTGTCTGAGGTCAGAAGATGCCTACATGTGCGTCTTGTATGAGGAAGCAGAGCTGGGTCTGAGTCTGTTTAACCAGAGGAGGGAGGGACAGTTTTTCAAAACAAAGGAAGGCTGTTGCCAAAGGAAGACGGAGGAAGGAATCTGGGCAGACAAAGTCAGTTATCAGCTGAAAACATCATGGCCACTTCCCTCAATAAATTTGTTGTTAAGGACATGAAGTTCACCAGGGTATAGCTTACAGGATTACCTTCTCGGGGATAATAAATTTTGACACGATGGAAAGAATTTTAAGATTTTCTGATGTGGCGCCATCCTTAAATGACTAATGGCTGTGATGTCATTCTTTGGGGAATAGAGTTTTGAAGAATTTTATCTTAGTTTCTCTACCTTCTTTTAAGTTTTTGCAGTGCTGGGGCTTGAACCCCGGAACTCACATTTGCTAAGCAAATCCTCTCCCACTGACTCTAACTCAGCTCTAATTTAAATTTTTAAAAAAGTAATGCAGCCATGTAGATAAAATTTAACAACCAATAAAAAGGTAAGTAAGGGGAAGTTATCCTCCTGTTCCTACTTTCCATACCCTCCACAAACAGCTTGCAACCACTGTTAAGATTTCATGTGATGTTTTTATTCATCTAAAGAAGAAAATATGTTTTCCCCCTTTTAAAATAAGTCATCTAACACTACATATTGTTCTGCATCTGCCTCTAGTTTCCATACATAGCTTATACTTCCTTCCATATTTGAATATAAAGTGCTTATTTGTTCTTTTTTTCAGCTTTATACTATCCCATGCCCTGGCCAGCCCATGATTAATTTAGCCAGTCCTCTATGGAGGTGTTGCCAGTCAGTGGAGGGTTCTTTTGCTCGATTCAGATAGAAATCATGAGCGGCAAAGTGCAGCTCTGCTAGTGGCTGTGATACCGCTGGATGATGCTTGATAATGCTGGATGCTATCAGCTAACACAGCTGGTTGCTGGTCTTTGCCTCTGCTGGCTGCCATCACTCAAGGCTGACTTGTGTGAGATGTCATAGGGAGACTGCTGGCTGCTGCTGTCTGTTGCTGACCTTTGCTGGCTGCTGATTTCTGGAACTGTACAGGACTGATAGCCCCTAGTGTTTAGTGCTCTTCCTTTTCAGATGGCTTCTCTGTGACACTACTCAGTATAAAAATCGAGAGTAGATTTATAGGACCTTCCAAGCCCACACTACCTGAGAAATAAATCAGGAGCAGGTTTTCAGGATGGCTGAAGTGAGTCTTTATCTTAGACCTGTGCAGAAGCACAAGAGGGTCAGTACACATGGGTAGTACTTGGACACTGACCAGAGAAGTGCTGCTTATATAGCAGATGCAGGCCTGTGACTGGCCCAAGTGTAGCCCTGTAATTGGTTCAAATTTGGCCTGCCGATTGACTCAAGGGCAGGGGTGTGATTGATTCAAGTGGGTGTGGGCCGGGACAGCCACAGCCGTCACGGTAAAGATTCAGTGAGGAGGGCACCGTGTAAGCTGTTTCCTTGACAGCTATTATATAATCTGGGAAAAATGGAATATTCCGGAGTGCTGGCTGAGGTCATTACTGCCCACTGGGCTTGGGGAGGTTGAGGATGTTAATAGTGGGCCCAGATCCTTCTCCCAAGGACCTTAGCCACCTCAGGGCGGCCCACCCTCCCGACAGGGTCAGGAGCAGGCAGGGCAGCTGACAGTGGGGCTGTACTGGTGTGGGGGCAACCTGGCGGCTGCAGAAAAACCAGGGGAGACACCAGACAAGCTGTCCCAGTTCACTGGGTGGCGGGTGAGTTGAGGGGGAGAGAAGGGAAGTGAGAGGGAAGGTGGGAAACGTCACTGGACCGCGAGCTCATTTTCAGACAGGATCGATAGATGTTGTTGAGAATCCCTGAAAGCCTGTGTGCAGCAACTTCTCCATCTGTGAAATGGGGGTGTTTTATCAGTCAAGGTTTATTAGCAGGTGGCTGTGTGAGTTGACAATATGAACAAAGACTTGCAGTGCGGCCGGAGCACTGTGCATTCTGGAATTGCGGCCTGGAGACCATGTGGCTCCTGAAGCAAGTGATGCGCCCACCCTCCCCGCTGCTGGGACCCTCAGGGGCCTGGGCCCTTGTGAGTTCCAGGGGTTGCTGGGAGTCAGGCTGTTCCAGATGTGTGGGAGAGGCTAGACAATATTCCGGAAGCAATT
Organism: Hystrix cristata; assembly: GCA_004026905.1. Lineage (NCBI taxonomy): Eukaryota > Metazoa > Chordata > Mammalia > Rodentia > Hystricidae > Hystrix > Hystrix cristata. The sequence goes on from PVJO010013092.1 coordinate 37,951, forward strand.
GCATTTCTTTAGCAAATTTCCTAGAGACATCTAAAAGGAAAGGGGCGTGAGATTCCAAAGCACTTAGCATGGGCTGGGATTTCTTTTCTCATTTTAACTAAGTATACGCTTTCCTACCTGGTGTTATGTTGATAATTCTATATTCTTTTTTCTTAAAGAGGGTTTGTAAAATTGTATGTGTTCTCTCAAGGCTTAGACCTGCCTCAAACGAATCACTATTATTATTACAATCAGAAGATTTAGGAAGAGGCAAGTGCTGTACTCGTTTTCTAGAACATTGATTATAGAAATTAACGGCCAGCCAAAGGGAAGCCAAGGCTTCCTCCAGCGCTCTCCTCCTTTCTTTTGCTTCCCCGTTACCTTCTCTCCTCTCGCTTGCTGCCCTCCCTTTCTTGCACAAGCAGACTCTTCTAGATGCCACTCCAAGTGCTGGAAATATCAAATCCCTGCTGCGGTGGATCCTACACTGTAGCTCGGACAGCAGACGAGGAAGCAGAGTATAAATAATGCATTTTGCGAGGCTGTGAGCACCGGGAAGCAAACCCTCAGAGAGTGAGGCGGAGGGAGTTGGGGCGGGGATGCTGCAGGTCAAGGGGTGTGCGGAAGTGTCTTTAGGATGGTGACACTTCAGCTGAGCCCGTCCTGGAGGCTGGAGGGTTGTTCCCTGGAGGAAAGAGCACGTGCGAGGTCTGGGGGAGAGACTCGGGCTGCGTGGGCAGCGGCTTCAGGCGGAGGCCACTGGATGGGGAGCGTTTTTATTTCCAACATTGCGGGATACCCTGCGGGACGGTGAGCCGATGAGCACCCTGAGAAGAAAGCCACGGGGGTCCAGAGGGTGCCCCTCCAGCAAAGCACACAGAGTCACCTGCAGTGCTTCCTTTCTGTGATGTTTAGGAAAGCAAGAGATGAAAGGGACCCTCGTAGACATCACGGACCATGTTTACAAAACCATTTAATGAGCTAACGCGGGAGCGTAAAATATGGGAATGCTTTGCAGTAAATTTGCACGTTTTTGGACAAAAGATCGAAGGCAAGACCCAGTTCAGTTCGGAGAGTGCCGCTTTTCGGAGTTCCAGGCATCCAGTACGAGAGCTTACAAATTTGACGTCAGGATCTGCACGACAAATAAAAATAATTGCACTGAACATACATTGCCCTTTCGGACAAGTATTAATAAAGTGTAGTTTATGTCACTTTGTAGGTCAGTTCACATTTAGCACGTTTAGTCATGTAGGCATTTTAAAATGGCTATCTAGATTTTATATTAAAAGGTAAAAATGGAAGCAAAATTGGCTTTAAGATATTCTAAGCAAAGGGAGTCTAAGTGAGATTGAAAGCACACTGAGTGAAGGTAATTTTGCGCCCAAGAATGGTAGTTCTGGCATTGTAAAAAGCAGGGTTGGTCGCTTCTAGGCAAGAGAAATTGGACTTGTTAACTTGCAAAGGACTCGATCTACTGGAAGACTGTACATCAACTCGGAGGACAGAGGGAAGGTGGGTAACCAGACGTGGCAGGTTCAGGAGCTTGGTGCTGCAGAAGGTCTTGCTGGGGGTCTGCGAGGGGTCCCGGCTGGGGGCCTCTTCGTGGCTTCCCCGGCCACCCCGAAGGGCCTGGCTCGCTGGTGGGCTGCTCTTGGCGAAGCGAGGCAGGCGCATGGAGATGTGGCCCCACATCCCAGCAGGCAAGGTCACCACAGCAAAGAAAGTCAGGGCCCACTCCTGACAGCAGCGCACAGGCTGGGCAGTCAAAAATAAGCCCTTTACAAGAACTGACTAGAATCTTTACTATGGTGGCACCATCCACATCGTCTTTCTGCTTTCTCTACATGTATGTGCGCATGCACAGTGTGTAGGTATTTAGCGTGCTTGTTAGATGGAGATCTGGGGCCACTTAGTGCTCACAAAAGTTTGTAGAAGAGGAAGGAGAGAAGCATGTTTCTGGAGACATCGATCTGCTGCGAGTCGAATGAGCCTCCTGAAGGGACCAGGAGGCAGAACTGTGACATCTGCAGCGTCCCTCGGGCAGCTGCTTCTGAGGTGCAGAGACTGGACTCTTCACGCTGCCCACAGATTGTTCGCTTAGCAAATCACAGTTTTTGTTACACCTCCCAAAGTGCTCTTTCTTCATCATAGCGCTGGGAGACTGCGGAAGTCTGGGCCCTTGTTATGTAAAGGGAAGTCTGAGCCCAGAGAGACAATGTGTCTTAAGATGCCAGCAGGCGAGTACAGCAGCAGGCTCTTGCGTCAGCTCCCCGGTACCACCTTACACGAGCTGGGCGACCCTGGATGAGTCATTTCACCTTCGTAAGCCTCAGTTTCCCGATCTGAGGAATGGGACTGATAATCGTTCCTTTCTCATGTTGAATCTGTGTCGAGCATCAGCAGAACAGCTCCTGGCAGAGTCCCTGTCAGCTTTGGTGGGGAAGGGACTGGGGTTGAGAAGGGTGCCCAGACAGGTTTGATTTTTTTATCGTTTTCTGTTTTGTTTTTGTGGTACTGGGGATCCAACGGGGCCTTTGCCCTGAGCTACAGTCATACCCCCGTTAAAATTTTATTTTGAAGCAGGGTCTTTCTAAGTCACTAAGTTGCCCAGGCTGGCCTTGAACTTTCGATCCTCCTGCCTCGGCCTTCCAGAGTGCTGGGATAACAGGCCTGTGTCACCAGCGCCTGATAGCAGATTTGGTTTTTAAAACTCCTCCATCTTATAACAAAGGGCAAAATTGGTATTCTAGCCAGGCCAGTGTTTGGTGGCATAAGCATTAAAGTGAGATAATGGCAGCAAGTGCTGGCCTAGTGTTTGTCCCCAGGCCTCCTCGGATGGTGATACTGTTGTGTCAAGTGCATTGTCTTTATTACTGCTAGCTGGTCAGCTGTACCATGTTATGAAGCCCAGAAAATGGATACAGGCTGTGTCCTCCCTCAAGAATCTGTGCTTTTCTATTGCTTCCGTGAAGACTAGAAGAAATAGCCAGGCCTGGTGGCAAAGGCCTGTTATTCCAACACTCTGGAAGGCTGAGGCAGGAAGATGGCAATTTCAAGCCCAGCTTGGGAAACTTAGCAACTTAGTGAGACTCTGTTTCACAAAAATTTTTTTTTAAAAAGTCCTGGGATATAGTTCAGTGGAAAGGCTCTGGGTTCAATCCCTGGTACCGGGGCGAAGAAAACTAGAAGAAATATTATAAGGGATGGAGAGGATGTAGGAGTTGCACAGGGCTCCGTCCTTTTCCTGGAAGAAGAAATCACAAGGCGAGACATGGAGGAGTAGAGTTGGCGACGCTTAAAGACTCTGGACTTGGCAGGCCGGAGGGTCTTGGTCCCGACGGCCCCACTTCACCCTTCCAGTGTGAAATCAGCCATAGATAGTATGTAAACAGGTGAACGTGGTGGTGTCCCAATAAAACTTTATTTACAAAACCAGTCATTGGCCCAGATATAGTCTGCAGGCCGTACTTTGCTAAACTATTATTTTAGCAATTAAAAAAGAATGCATTAGCAGGAGCCCACTTGGGCAAGCCTTAGATGGAGGTTAACATTTTAAAGATCACCTTCCTTGATATATTATTCATGGAGAAACCTCCTAGAGTTTCAAAGCATCCAGCATTTCATGGAAATCTGGTCATTTCAACCCTACGTCAAGCGCAAGCTTTGGGCATTTCTAACTTGAGATCTGTGGTGACAGCTGGGTCAGGCGAGGGTCAGTTTGGGGAACCCACTGCTAGGCCCAGATGACGAATTCCTGCACAATCCCGGGGTCTCCTAGACTGCCGGCTCTCTCTCCTGACCCCTCGTGTCCTCTCTGATAGCCCCGGCTCGCTTCTTGCCCGGAGCTGCGCTGAGCTGGTTACCCCATCCTTGGGTGTTTTATCTTCTTACTCCCGAGACTGCAGAGGGGACGAGACCTGCCGGTGCCGGGATGTTGCTTCGCAAGGAGAAAGCTCTCGAGAATGGCTGTCCCATAATAGCTTATTCTGGCCTTGGGCTTCACTGTGTTTGCTTAACATTTGGGCTTCTGCCAGGTAATTTACCTGTAAGCTATGCACAGAAGAAAAAAGAAACCATCCATCTAAAGTATTCAGATTTTGGCCTTAATTAAAATGCAGAATAAATATGTAAAGGCTAAAGAGCATGAATTATAGATACAGGGGTTTCTATATTAAAATCGGTTTTCATCTATGCAGGCGCCGTGTGTTTATGGCGGGAGGGAAGTGTGTATATAAGTCGGCTGAAAGCAATATAATTATGACTGTGTGTGCTTAGCAAGATGGGAAATGGGGCTATTGTAAGAGAATGAATCCTGCTCTACCTTTCTCATCTCACTGCCACTGTGGATTCTTTTTTTCCACTTCGTTTCTATAAAGGGCCAATCCTGACCCTTGTTATTTAAATTGCTTCACTGTGGCTAGAAAAGCTGCCTTCGCCTGTCTTAAAAACGCTCCCTCACCTAGCTGGAGGGGCCAAGCCTTTTTCTATTCATCGCTCCTCCTTGGACCATGGCCCTAGCTGTGAGGACAGAGCCCAGCTTTCAGAGGTAGAAGACAAGTCTTGGGTCTTAAATGAGATCAGGCCACAGTTCACCCCCTTGAAAGGTGGAGGCTCTGGGCTTTTCTGTTAGGGTGTCAGAAGGGAGATGAGGAAGCCCCAAGGAGCAGAAATCAGGGGTCCAAGTCTGTGGATGACTGCAGCAGGCTTGGGATGGATAAAGAGCGCTGGGGTCAGGGGTCCCTGTGTGCCAATTTCATAATTGGGATTTTTTTCAAACATTCAAACTTACAAATCCATGTTAATTAGAGGTTAGGTAATAACACATTGTTTTAAAGCCTAGTGTTGAGAAGAATGCTGAGAATTAATTTGCATTCCTAATGAACTCTGAAAAACAAACGAATTAGATGCAAAACTAACAATTATGTCATAATCAACATGGATGGGGAGAGGTTTTCGTAACAGACAGAAAGAGCCAAGTTTTCTAGAATTCACTGAGCATTTAGAAAAATTCTACAGAAATATTATGGTTTAAAAACATTCCAGTTCCCCAAATATATGAAGAACGCGTTCTCAGCTTGTGGAGAAGGTCCTGGTTTCTGCTTGGATGGCCCCGGGAGTGGGTGACGAAGGGCAGCGAGCTGATGCATTTTGAGTCACTCTGGCGGGAGGCAGAGGCCTGGCTACTTCTCGTCAGTGGAGAAGGAATGAGTAGGAGGGAAGAACTTGGCACTCTCCGGGCAGAGGTGGAAGCCTGCCGTCCTCTGTTGTTTTTCTGATTCCTTCTGACAACTTTGCCGCTTTTGCCTGAAAGGCACCTGTTGCTGTTTTCAATGTGGATTTGAGGGTGAAGGATGAAGATGGAATCCACAAGACTTGAAAAAAAATGCTGTTGTCATTATATTTTAGTTTTCTGTCCGTGTTATGATTTTTATTGCTGTGGTTTCTTTGTAATGCGGTGTTGAGGGCTCTCTTGAGAACAGCCCCGGGCAGCCACTTCCTAGGAAGGCCCTGGCCAGCGGAAGTCCTGCTGTGCGGTGTGGCTCAGGTGAGACACAAGGAGGATGTGAAGCCAAGATGCAGGGGGCAGAGGAGCCCTATCAGTCACTGGTTCCAGAGGAGTTGGGGGCCTGATGGGGGAAAGTCTGGATGCTGCAGGTAGCTCCGTCAGCAGGGGCAAAGGGGGGAGAGAGAGAGAGAGAGAGAGAGAGATGGGGACAGGGACAGGGACACGGGAAGGGAGAGAGACAGAGGGAAGGAGGGAACGTGTGAGGGACCTGAGGAGGACCAGAGCCTTTGGGGTTCAGGTCTTACCCACACAGGTTTCCTCTGGGATTCTGACTGGTGGGTCAGGGCCAGCAGGGATGGGCTCCGAGGGGACGTGCTGCAACACTGTGAAGTCCACGCGGAAGTGGGGCTCAGCGGGGGAGGCAGGCAGCGTATGTAGCTTCCCACAGAGAGGCGGGCGCCCCGAGGGAGGATCTGGATCACCTACCTACATCAAGGGCCTGGGAGCAGGCAGAGGGCCGGACCGTGTGTCCAGGATGAGAGTTCTGCTTCTGTATGAGGAAGTTCAACCTGTATTCAGAACTGATACCAGGGCAACCCCAAATGATAAGAGTTCACTACAGATTATTGATGCAAAATTTCATAGAGCGATTTTTCTTAAACCTTCACCTCTGAAGCTATGAAGGTGCACGGAGCAGCCTGCCACAAGAGCCCACTGGTCCATCCAGCCCAAGCCTATCTTCAGAACGGGGTGTGTAGGCACAGTCTGGTCCTTTTACCTGCAGTGTGTCCTGGCTGCTTCCAAGTCATGGTGGCGCTTGAGGAGCTGAGACAGAAACTGGGTGATTTATAAAGTCGAAATACTCACTATCCAACCCCTGCATTACACCATGGGAAAAAAGCAAAATCCAACCTATTTTAGAAACATGTAGAAATTTCACTATCTGTAGTTGTAGGTCTAGTGGACATTTCTTTGACCTCCTCCAAGCCTCTACATGGACTGTTGCTGCTTCTGCTGGCCGGATGTGGGTCCATATCACACAGCCCGACTTGGTGTTAGTCTAAAAGTGACAAATGTGTTTTTTCTTTCTTCTCTCTGTCTAGCTTTTTGAAACCATATAACAGAAATCATCGTGTGACAGACAGCTTTTTTACTCATTATGCGGTGGGAGAGGTCATGCTGCTCAAACCTAGTTTGTAAACACAATACCTGGCTAACTGAAACATGTCCACTCATCAGGCTGACACAGATTTCGACAGATCTCGCAAAAGAACTGTTTTTATTTACCTCATCCGCTCCACATGTAACACCTTCTCCATTTGCCTCTCTCTCTGCGGCTGCGCTGCTTGGCCAGGCTTTTAACAATTGCTGCCGTGCGGTCTGAGACACTTGAAAGCCTGTCATTACTCTCCCCTTCGTTGTTTCCCTTTCTTCCCCCCGGGAAAGCATAGAATGTCACAATCTTGCAGGGTAATTACCATATATAGGAACACCCAAGATGCGAGGCCGTGTGGGATACTCTGTAATTTTTGTACTACCAGAAACAAGCGGCCACTTCTTGATTATGCCTTGTGTGAATTGTGTTTATTGCATTTTACACTTCAAAGCATTGAAAATTGCAGCGTCTTCTAGGCAAACCTATGTCAACTGTCCATGAGCAACCGGCCTGTTCTTTTGCTTCAAGCCTTTATGATACAGAGCTTTGTGCCTTTTGTTTGCAGATTAGAATTATGTGATCTTCTAAAACCCTCCCCCTTGGATGGGAAATATTTTCTGAAAACCTATAAAATGAAATCCCTGCAAATAATAATCTGTGGAGGTCTGTGGAAAATATATGGCATCTTTAGCAACCAGAAGAACCTACAGTTTTGATATCTTTAATTGGCTCCCTGAAGCAAAATTATTCCTGGGCTAACCAAGGCATATTTCTTAAAACATGGCAGAATTTGGCCTTAGGAAATTTCTTTTAACTCTAATACATCAAAATTACTGGCTGTTTACATAAGAACTATTCTACAGAGGATTATCTATTTAAGATGTAATTGTATACTGAGAATGAACTCCAGATAGAGAGCAAACATAAAATTCAGACAAATCATTTATAGGTTGTTCACCTTCTTTAGACACTTATTTAGTTAGTTTTGTATATTTAGTTTTGGTTTTCTACCTTGTTTCTTCCCTTGTTGTTTGGATGATCTTAAAGCCATCTGTTTTAATGAGACCTCGTTGAAAGATTTGAAAGACTTTAAAGATATGAGTTGTGTGGTTAGTTCCTGGACCTGTGCCCCTATGGGAAAGGCAAATTATTTTTTTTTCTTCGTTATTTTTTGGTATTATTATCTACTGTTTTTTTTTTTTTTGCTTTATATAGTCAATTTTAATAGTCTCAGGGAAGTATAACATGGTAGACTTACTGTGTCCCAAGGGACTTCTACTCTCGTTTTTAAAAATTTTATTTTATTAGTACATGTTTGCAGTACATAATGTTTACATTCATTTTAGGGAGGGGATTCATACATGTACTTAACATATCTTGATTCTTTTTATTCTCCATTCCCCTCCCTAACCACTTCCTCCTTCTGTCTCTAGATCTCTTCCCTCATTTTCATTATTATTGTTACTATTTTTTAAGTTCATGTTTGCAACATATAATGATTACATTCATTGTGGATAGCTGGTTACATACGCATGATTTGTTTTAGATCTTTTTACGTCCTCTTCCCTTTCCCCCCTCCCCTCATACTCAGACTCTCGGGCCTTTTACCATTTACGAAAGATCTATTTCCCTGTTTCTTTTTAAAAATCTTTTGTTTTGCTATTTATTTGTATTTTGGATTACTCAAATGAGAGAAATCATGTGGTATTTAAGCTTGTGTGTCTGATTTATTTCACTTAATGTTACATTTCCAAGTTGTATCCATTTTCCCACAAATGTCTGGAATTTATCTTTCTCTGTAGTCAAGTGGTACTCCATGGTGCGTAGATACGACACTTTGTTTATCCATTCATCTCTTTTGGGGAGGTGCTGGGGATCGAACTCAGGGCCTTACGCTTGGTAGGCAAGTGCTGTACCACTGAGCTAAATCCCGGACCCCTTCAATTTTTCTTGATGCTCTTGTGAATGGGATTGTTTTCCTAATTTCTTTCTCAATGAGTTCTTTCTTGCTGTACAGGAATGTTATTGATTTTTGTGTTGTTTGATTTTGTATCCTGCTACATTGCTGAATTTGGTTATTAATTCTAGGAGTCTTTTAGTAGAATTTTTTTGGTCTTCTATATAGAGGGTCATGTCATCTGCAAATAATGATAATCTGACTTCTTCCTTTCCTATGTGTGTCCCTTTCACTTCTTTCTCTTGTCTGATTTCTCTGGGTAATACTTTGAGTACCATGTTGAACAGAAGTGGTGATAGTGGGCAACCTTGTCTAGTTTCTAATTTTAGAGGGAAAGCCTTCAGTTTTTCCCCATTTAATACAATGTTGGCTATTGGTTTGTCATAAATGACTTTTATCAGGTTCAGGTAATGTCCTTCTATATATATTTTCTTCAGGTTTTTTTTTTTTTTAATCATGAATAGATGTTGAATTTTGTCAAAAGTTTTTCTGTACCTATTGATATGATTATGTGGTTTTTGTCCTTGCTTCTATTTGTATGCTTGTTGCATTTATTGATTTGCATATGTTGAACCATCCTTGCATCTCTCGGATGAAATCTACTTGGTCATGCTATATGATCCTTCTGATGATTTGTTGCATTCTGTTTACCAGTGTCTTGTTGAAGATTTTTGCATCTGTGTTCATTGAAGAGATTGGCCTGTAGTTTTCTTTTTCAGTCGAATCTTTGGTTTTGGGATCAGAGTGATGCTGGCTTCCAGGAATGAGTTTGGAACACTCCTTCCCTTTTAATTTTATTGAAGTTTGAGGAGCATTGTTGGTACAACATTCTTCAAGGTCTTGCAGAATTCAGCAGTGAATTTATCAGATTTCAGGATTTTCTTAGTTGGTAGAGGTTTTTTTTTTCTGCCTAAATTTTTTTGTTTGTTATTGGAATTTTTATATTCTCTCGACTTAGTTTTGGTAATTCACATGAGTCCAGGAATCTGTCCATTTCTTCAAGATTTTCTAGTATATTGGAATACCATTTTTCATAGCAGCTACTATCTTCTGGATTTCATTGGTGTACATTGTGATTTTGACTTTTCAATTTTCAATTGCACTGATGTGATTCTTTCTCTCTTTCTCTATTTTTGTAAAGTTTGGGTAAGCATTTATCTATTTTGTTTATTCTTTCAAAGAGCCAGCTCTTCAATTTGTTGATTCTTTGTATTGGTTTTTTAAAATCTCGATTTCATTAATTTCTACTTTGATTTTTATGATTCCCTCCCTGATTTCGGTTTAGGCTTGAATTGTTGTTGTTTCTCCAGTATTTTGAGGTTCCCTGTTGAGTTGTTTATTTGAGCTTGCTCTGTTTTTCTAATGTGAGCGTTGACTGCAGTAAGCTTCCCTCTTAGGACTGCTTTCACTGTGTCCCAGAGGTTCTGGTGTATTGTACTGGCATTGTGGTTTGCTTCCAGAAATTGTTTAATTTCTTTCTCAATTTCTTCTGTGACTCATTGGGTGTTCAGGAGTGTGTTATTAACTTTCCAGGTGTTTCCAAATTTTCTGTAGTTTCTTTTGTGATTGATTTCGAGTTTCATTGCAGAATAATCTGATAGTAAAAATAGGGTGATTTCAATTTAAAAAATTTTTTTTTATGCATGCTTTGTAGACTAGTCTGTGGTATATTTTGGAGAAAGTTCCATGTACTGCAAGAGGAATGTGAACTCTGCTATAGTAAGGTGAAACACTCTGTTGATATCTACTAAGTCCATCTGTTTAAAGGTGTGGTTCAACTTTTATATTTCTTTGTTGATTTGTTTTAGTCGAGCTGTCTTTTTGTGAAACTTGGGTATTGAGATCACCTACTATAATTGTGTTGGTGTTTATTTGATCTTTTATGTCCATCCGCATTTGTTTTATGAAGGTAGGTGTTCCAGTATTTGGTGCATATATATTTATAAGTGTTCCTTTTTTCTGTTGGTTTGTTCCCTTAACTAGTGTGTATTGACCTTATTCTTGTTCTCTTATCATTTTTAAGGTCTCTTTAAGTAATTCATTGTAATTTACCATTTTGTCCTCAATTTCAGAAACACTGTCTTCACACTGGTCATTTCTGCAATTTATGAATTTTATACGATTTTTAATTTCTGGTAGTTCTGTTTGATACCTTTTTGTAGAGTCTATATCTTTGGTAAATTTGTCATTAATGCTTTGAACCATTTTGGTCAGCTCTTCCAATTTTTTATTTGTTTCTCCCATATCCACATTGGAGATTTTGTATGACAGTTCCATGAATTTTTGGGTCATGTCCTCTTTGAGCTCACCATGTTTCTTTATCTAGTCTTGTTATCTGTTCTTTACTCAGTGTGCAAAACTCTGCTGTCTGGTATTTGCTTTCTTCTCCATCGGTGCCCTCTAGGTCTGCCTTGGGGAGGGTTGGGAGACTCTGTGGACCCTTTCATGTCTTGTTTTCCAATGTTACTCTCTCTCTGTCTCTATATATTTGTGTGTGTATGTTTGGGTGTGTGTGTGTGTGTGTATGTGTGTGTGTGTGTATGTGTGCACTCACCCACTGAGGGCTGAGATCAAGTACAGTGAGGAGAATTTAAAGGATTTAAAGATTTTTTTTTTTTTTACTCAGATTCTACCTCCCAGCAATATGTTGTGGCTTTATTTGTCCAGAGATAGTGTTTGCCTCTTCTGCTATTTAATTTAAATGGTTTGGACCCTGTCACTGTGCTGTAAGGAGAGAAATCATACTGGTTATACCATTATCAATGGATTGGATTGTACATCACTCGTATGTGTTAAACTTTGCATTTATTAACAACTTCACCTTTTATCAATAGCCTTTACACCCTATAATATACTGTTTTAGCAGTTATCTTGCTTTGTGGAAGGAGAAGGGAAGAGAAGAGATGGAGAAATGGGTGAAAGAGAAATGTAAGTCAGTAGTAGGCACAGTGGATAGGAGAAATAATAAAAGGCAAAAATTAGGAGGTCAGATTCTGTTGGAGGTCTATTATAGTTGAAGTGAAGCATTAGTGTTGAGGGTTTTAAGAAGATATTTCTGGGCTTGGGAGCAGGATGTATTTTGAGGGAGGGGCAATTTGAGATTGAGGAAAGCTGCAAAGTTGTCAAACCTTTTGACATATTTGTGTAAGGTGGAGAAGAGGCAAGGGAAGACAAGGGGTAGGGAAGATAAGACCAAAACGAAGGAATACAGAGGACAGAAGGTAATGCAAGAGAAGATGGGAATGCCTGGAAGAGAACAAAATACAAGGAAAAATGCTTGAAAAGAAGAATTCAAGAAAATGGCCTAGACCTGTTGTCAGTCTAAGGTGCGAAATTCTAACACTGCCTCTCAGGACGCAAAAGTGAAAGTTCTCGTGGGAGCAAAAGTTCTCGTGGGTTTTCTGGAGATTTAGAGAGCATACAGAGAGCCATTAAAGAGATAGACAGGGCTGTCATATCTTTTCATAATAGCCCCTCCCTGCTTCAGAGTAGCTTTGTTTTCAGTGACTCTTCTGCTCCTCTAGTCAGCTGTGTCAGAGCTCCATCTGGCAAAGGGGAATTCTAAGGCCACCATGGTGGACGTGGGTTTGCTGCTGGGAATTCAGGTAATCCCAAATCTGCACAAGTGATGTGGTACAGATTCCGTGTGGCTGGAATGCAGGCACGGGAAGAACAAATCTGCTCTCTAGGTTGCTAAAGAGGGCACTGAGGTCCCACCACCCAGGCTCAAAGTGTGTCTGGATTCTGGCAGGGAATCCAGACTGGACAGAATGTGGACCTTTCCTTGGGTGGGTGGCTTTGGCAGGGGAGGTGGGGACCGGGTGCTGGATGATGTGGAGATACGAGGGCTCCTGGAACATCTCCATCCTGTCCTGTTGTACCTGCCGGCTGGTTTGCAACCTCAGGAAGAAAGTCCTCATTCACACTTAAAGCTTGAGGGTTTGGTGCTTGTCCTTTGACCACCCACTACCTCAGTGACTCTTGACTTCTTCTGCAGGGAATTTTCCTGACTGTACTGAGGTTCAGGGTGAACTGAGGTGCCACATCTGAGGGCATAGGCCCTCACCTGCTACCCCAAGACAGGGAGGGTGTGGCTGAGGTTGAAGTCGGGCTCACTCAGTGGTTCTTAACTGGCGGCCCTTGTGTCCCCAGGGGATGTTTGGCCATGTCTGGAGACACTTTTAGGTTGTCACAATTAGTGGGGGATGCTTACTGGCATCTGGTGGGTGGACATCAGGGATACTGCCAAACATTCCAGAGTGCACAGGATGGCACCCCCCGCAACAAAGAGGGGTCCAGTCTCAAATGTCAGCTATCCGCCAGCTGAGGAGTCCTGGGCTTCCTGCATGTACGTTCCTAGGCTTTGAACTCTGTATGAACCAAGTGATGAAAGAGCCGCATGGGAGGCTTTCCTCCCAGCCCTGACGACTGCCGTGGCTATGGGACAGTGTCCAGACCATTTGGCTGCAAGTTGGTTGCTACAAACGTGTCTCTTACTTCTTGGGCCTGCCTGATCCCAAGCGTGGCCCATCTGGGCCCCTGTCAATCCTGTGAGCATCTCTCTCCGCCAGCCACTGTTCTTCTCATCAAAGCCCAGTTAGTTAAAGTTGGTTTCTTTTGCTCACAACCAAAACCATAAGTACTTCATCCTTGCTTTGAAAATGTAAACTTTTTAAAAGTAGTGGAACCACATACCAAGTGGAATTTTACAGAACCTCATGGTACACCACAGAGGACACCTGGGCTGCTCGACTGTGTCACCAGGCTTCCCTTCCGCCTCATTCCTACGTCCTCGAAGCCCCCCACACCAGTGCCCCAGAGGAACTTGAGGCCCTGGGGAACCCATTTGTAACCATTAGGTCAGAGCACAGAAGACTCCTGCTCTGGGAGCTAGAGTGTACGGAGCCCTCACCAGCCCTTCACCCCTTACTCACTAGGAGCTTATCTGACGATTAATTCCTGAGCAATTGGGCGCCCAAAGAAGACGGTGAACTTTGGCATCAGGGCAAGCTAGGAAAAGGGTCAGAGCACTTTTGGCAGCTTTGAGGACAGACCCAGTTAGTTGTGGCTTAGAAGATGGGCTGAGACCAGGGGCAAGCAGAACAAGGCTCAGTGGGAGAAATGGGTGCAAGGAAGGGTATAAACCTGGGGTTTCAACCTCAAATGCTCATCCTGACAGTAGGTACCCCAATAGTGAGTCAGGGGGCTGCTTGCATATTGAAGACATGGGTGTAGTCTTCATTTCTACCCAAGACAGTTTGCCTCAGTTTACCTTGGAATATGTGTCTCTCTTGGTCTCTGTTTGATTTTCCTCTTTAGAGAAAAAGTAGTGCAAGATCGGTGATAAATGGAACTGGGCCTCAAGAATGAGGAGTAACAAAGAGTGGCGGGGTTGTGGCCAGCTGAAGAGTGAAAGCCTCGATTGGAGAAAACAGATGCTGTTCAAATTAGTCAAATGTTGCTACGGGGGAATTTGGAGTGTAGGGTGATTAAGTTTTGCTGGTTTTTAAAAGGAAGCTAGAAGTATGGATTCTCATGTGAATTCTTTTAAAAATAATAAAGAAAACATGGCTATGGGTTACATTTGATTTATTAGACATCAGGTTGAGATGGTCTCTGTCGGTGTGTCTGTTTCTCTCCCTCGCTCCCTCCTCTTTCCTCTCCTTTCTCCTGCTCTTTTTTCTTAACCAAAGAAGGAGATATTCAGTAACTGCAGCGTTAGGCTCACTGTGTCCATGTTTTCTCCCTCCGTGTCTCCCTTTCTCTGCCCCCTCAGTCTCTTCCTGTCTCCCTCCCCCTTCTCTCCCTGCGTCCCTCCCTTTCTCTGTCTTTCTTAGTCTTTTCAGGATCTGTGGCCTCTGTCTGAGCATGATGCCCCTCCCACTGCCCACTTCGCCCTAGTTCCCCAGCTGCCCACCTGCCATTGGTCCCACAGCTTAAACTCCACTCATAGTCTTGGCCTGCAGACCTTCAAGGGTGGCAGCGGGTGTGCGAAGTCTGTAAAGGAGTAGAGGAAGTGTTTGGGGACTGTCAGTGTGCTCACCCGAGGAGGGCAGGGTGGCAGTGACCTGAGGGGCATCTAGGTGGCCTGGGGGTTCATGCAGTGACAGTAGGTGACACAGGCCGACTCACCTGTCCCCTAGGAATTTGTGCTTCACCCTGCAAGCTAAAGGGAGTCGCCCAGAGTTTGAGCAGATGGGGTAGACAGAAAGCGGTATTTCAGGAGCGTTGACTACGTCGGTAGTGACGTACGGGTGGGTTAGAGCAGGGGACCGGAATCCTCTGAGGAGGCTGCAGCTGAATGGAAGCAGAGTCAAACGAAGTGCATCAAAGGAATACAAATTTGGTTGGACCTGGGAACTGCTGGGAGCGAGCAGTTAAAATAATGAGAATAGCAACCACTTCTTGATTGCTGGCCTAGTCTAGCAGCTACGCACGTGGACCTCAGAGCCAGGCTACGTGTGAGTCTGAGCTCCACAAGCTGTGACTGTGCACACACATTATTGTCCTGTGCCTCAGTTTCTTTGTAAAAGAGAAAATAATAGTATAAGT
>PVJO010013093.1:0-53077 GCA_004026905.1 Hystrix cristata
GTTACAAATGTAGCTCAGTGTTAGAGCACTTACATGCGTGACATCCTAGATTTGATCCCAGCACTGCAAAATTGTTTTCTAAACTGAAAATGATTTTTAAAAAATATTGATGTGACTTGATTTAGATCCTTGTAACATTTTGAACTAGTATTTTTAGTGCGCAAGATTATCAGAGAAACATAGAAGGCATTGGAAAGTCAGGAGAGCTAGTAAGAACATCAGTCAGTGAAGAGATCACTTCGCCTCTTTGAGTTCAGATTGTCTTCAGGTCTATAGAAAGAGTGTTTGGACAGACAAGCTCTGAGCTCCTTTGAAATAGGAGTCTATTTAAATGCAATTCACTGAACAGAGTAAATATATTTTTATGGACCAGTTCCTGAATTAAATTACGTTTTTGTTGTTATTGTTGTTTGTAGCACTGGGGACATCTCCTCATCAGCTGTCCTCTGAACCCAGTATGTCAGTCAGATTCGGTTCTAACACCCCTACGGTGAAGAAGTTTCCACCTCACACAGCCACACTGGAACTGTCCTTGTTAAAATGTTCTTTACAGAACAGTTCCAATCCCTGTCACCCCCTCATTTCCATCATTGGTCCTTGGACTGTGACACAGACCTCTTTGTATCTCATCCTGTATTACTTGAATGGCCTGCAGTACCTCAAAGTGGCTATTGTGCCCCACTGACACACTCCCACTCCCCTGAAAATTATTCTGTCATCATCTACAGGTTTGCATGTTATGGGAAAACACTTCACTTTACCTCATTTAACCTTCACAGCACAAGACAGGAATTATCACCTCCACTTTTACAGACAAGAGGATGGAGTCCTGGGTCACAGTCTCACCCAAAGCTGCACTGAGTCATTGCAGAGCCGGGATGTGAACATCTCCAAATTCATAATCTTTACATTATTCATTAATTTCAGCCTGGTGTCTCTGAGTTCTTTCTTCCCATCTACAATTCTGTTTGTGTCCTGCAATACAGCATTGATGGCCCCTATTTTTCACCTTTCTGAAGTTACATCCTTTACCAAGTGGCTTTGCAAGGTCCTCCCATCAAGAGGTAGAGTACATTTCTCCACTCTTTACTATGGGTTCCACAGAATAAGGCAAAAATGTCCTTGGTCCAGTTCTGACATCAAGCCTGAAGGACCCTTTGTGTTTCCATTGAATTTGTTGCCACTGAATTTCTGAATTCCACTGAAAAAAAAAATTTGGGGGGGGGTGCCAGGGATAGAACTCAGGGCCTGGAGCTTGCTAGGCAAGCACTCTAACCACTGAGCTAAATCCCCAGCCCCCATTCCACTGAAATTGTTTCCACTGAATTTCTGCCACCATCAAACACCAGCACAGGGCCACCCAGCCAGGCCAGCCTAGACTAGCTGTCCAGTGGCCAATCCACACACTTGGAAGAAAAAAATCATTGGTCTCAAGTTACTGTGCTTCACAGGACTTGTTACTCAGCAATTGGTTAGGGATGCATTTCTCCAACTTTCAAAAAAAAAAGTCTTAACCCACTGTGTTCCTTTGCCTTTGTTAGTTCAAAGCTGGTGTTAGCATTCTCAGTGTCCTCGTCGTTCACTTATTCCACAATAACGAAGTTATTTTCTCACCCCTCCCCAGAGTGCTCCAACCCCTAAGGACCCAGCCCTCCTCCGCCCTACCGCCCCACCCGTGCCCTCTTTGCCTTTTCCTTTGCCCCTCAGAAGGGACCTTATCCTCTCCCGTGACCTGGAGACCACCACAGTGCTGACATTTTCGATTTCGGCACTGGAGGAGAGGGAGTGACTGGACATCGGACAGGAAGGTCCTACAGCAATCCAAGCTGGAAGTGATGTGGCCTGAGGGGCATTCACGTCACCAGGAGTTCTGTCGGAGCTCCAGGCCTCTGCAGACTTGGTTTTGTTTTGGTGCTGGGGATTGAACACAACCTTCACCTGTGCTCTCAGACTACTGTCACTCAGTCATTTGATCAGTGACTTACTTATTTGAGCCACCAGAGGGCAATATGTCCCAGAAATGGACACAAGAGGAGAAACTAGATGAACGTTGGATTCTATGGGATTTGGGAATTGAGAGTTGGGGAGTTAGCACAGGAAAGGCTAGTAGGTCACACTAGGGGACAAGAGATGGCTGCAGATTCATAGGTAGGAGAGAGAGGAGGAGATTGGCAGAGAGAAAGAAATCATGAGGGGCTCGGGGCCACTTCTAATGACACGATCATGTTGGTACCTTAAAACCGTCCATCCAGCATCAGTGTGGACAGCCCATCGGTATGGAGCGGAGGCAGCAAGAGGGGAACTGGGTGGCTGGTCAATGGTTTGAAATGAGAAATGACTAAGGTCCATGCAAAATGATGTTTGAAAGGAATAAAGTAGGGGACAGAAGCAGAAAGAGGGTGACGTCTCAGAGAATAGTAAGGAAGCACCCAGGGCAGAGAGCAGGGCTGCAACAGTGAGGTGGGAGGAGGCTGCAGGTGTGGTAAGGAAAGATGCAGTGAAGTTGGGATTCACACAGAATGTCTCTCATTCGTTCAAAAATATCTGCGGAGCATTTATACACCCCCAGCACAGCGCTAGATCCTGGGATATGTTCATGGAGAAAACACTGTCCCCCCCAAAACACACAGATTTGTACCCTATAAGTGAGGCATACAGTAAAGTGGGGGTCGGGAAGCCCAAGAGGGAATATTGAAGCTGAGAGAAGGTAGATAAGAACAAGAAGGAACCACACAAAGAATGCTGGGAAGACTGTTCCAGGCAGAAGGAATCTTATGGGGTGGGGTGGGGGGAGCCCTTAGGTAGGATTTGAAAAGCGGCCAGCCTAGCAGGAGGAAGGCAGGGACCAGATCCGGCCATGCTTTGAGGACAGTGGTACAGGCTTAGGGTTTGACTTGAGTGTAAGGGAAGCTACTGGAGGGTGTGGGGCAGGGGGCCCATGGCCAGATCTGACCTGTGTGCACAGATCACTTCAGATGCTGGGGAGACGGCTGCAGTCCAGGTAGTGTTACTGGGTAGCTTGTTTCTAAAAAGTGGCTGGCCAGCTAAACATTACCGGGTTCTGGATTGCTCGCCTCTCCCTCTGGAATTGGATTCCAGGTTCTTCTTGCCTCAAAGAAAGAACTGAATGAAAAGAGCAAAAAACAGTGGTAAAGTTTATTCAAGAAAGTTGAAGAGTGAGAGAGAAATAGGCTCTGCAGAGTGAGCTTGGACCAAGTAAATAGAAAAAGAGGGCAAGAACAGAGATAAAAGTACAATCTGTAGGGGTTGAGGATTTAGCTCAGTTGTAGAGCACTTGTCTAGCAAGCACAAGGCCCTGAGTTCAATCCCCAGAACCATCCCCACAAAGTAAACTCTGCATCTGGGAAACGCAGGGTGGGCTGTCACAGAAAGTTCCGATAGCAAAGCCTTCATGGCCCGGATGTGTCCTTTTACGCTGTCTAAATCTTGAGAAGACCCCTGAGAACTTCTACATAGAAGTCCTGAGAGGCGATGCTTGGATCCCACGCCTCAGAGGTTGGGTCGAGGCCATTCTATTGAAAACCTGCTGGAATTTGCTCAGAAGTCCAGGGCTCTGGGCACTGTTCTGCACATGTGTGTGGGATCTTACAATTAACAGGTCACGCCTACTTCCCGGTCAGCTTTGCCACGCTCCAATCTTCTACCTCAGTAGGGCGGGGAGACACAGAACAGAGCTCAGATTTGGTGTTTATCTCAGAAGCAGACGTGCCCCTGGTGTGGGACGTGGGTGAGTGGCAAAGCGAGAACTCTCACTTGACATTTGGTTTCCGGCATGAATGACTGGGGGAATTGTACAGCCATCTGTAGTGCTGAAAAATGTGCAGAGAAGGGCTAGAAACGCCGGTTCAGCTTTGGACTTGCGAGCCTCTGAGAGCGGGAGAGTGGTCCAGCAAGCAGGTGGGTGTGAGTGTGGGGCTGGAGATCGGCACAGGGGCTCCGCAGTGATGGAGTTGTGGATGCGGATTCTAGAGTTAAAGAGGGGCCGGCCGATGGGGAGGATAGGTGGAGGACAGAGCCGAGGCGTGCTGCTCTTTGGATGAGTAGTCGAGGATAATGAGGCCTGTGGGGAAGGCAGAGACAGTTCCACGGGAACTGAGAGAAGACAGTGCTGTCCAAGAGGCCATGTCTTTAGGTGCAGCTGAGAGGGCAAATCTGATGAGGACAGAACTTCTCGGGGAGGTGGGGGAGGCCAGCAGGGGCTGGCTCGTGGGGGCACCCTCGAGGTGAGCAGGGGCAGCTCGCTGGGGTAATAACTAGAGAAGTTTCACGCTGAAGGGATGTAGAGCGATGGCGAAGGTGCTGGCGTGGGCAGGCTGAAAGCTAGAAGAAGGCAGCAGAGGCCGGGAGGTACCCGGGCATAGGGAGAGATGTGGACGCCTGTGGGGACTGACAGAATCAAAGCCTCAAGCCAGGGGCATCGAGGATGTTTATTCAAGGCCATTCCCTTGCGGCTTGATTCTCTCAGGGGTACTTGGGTAGGTCAGCAGGCCTCAGCAATTTATTTGATGGAGACAGGAGAAAGCCATTAAAGAGCTCATCAGTGAACCAGGTGCGGTGCCGAATGCCTGTATTACCAGCACTCTGGGAGGCTGAAGTAGAAGAATCACAAGTTCTGCCCAGACCGAGCAACTTAGTGAGACCCTGCCTCAAAATAATAAAGAGCTGGGGATGTATCTCAATGCGAAGGCCCCAGGTTCAATCCCTAGCACCAAATATAAATAAATAAATAGCACATCGATGTGTGTGTGACATGGAGACAGATGAAGTGGCAGCACAATTAACAGAAGCTGGGAGGTCCAGTGGGAAATTTGAAGTGAACCCATTTGGTTTAAATCACCATGAGTTTGGTGTTATGGTCGAGTATATAAAAGTAGAGAAGTCCAAGAGGCAGTTGGAAATGGAAAGAGCCATAGAGTGTTGTGGCTGGAAAAATAGATGCTCCCCAGAAAGAACCACCTGAAAACTTTCGGGAAGACTTTAGAAAGAGGAGCTGAGACCCAGGAAGATAACTGGAGATTCTCCTAGAGCAGTGATGGCAAATCTTTTAGAACTTTCACTGCTACAAACAGCCTGCTGTGGCACGCGTGTCTTAAGTTTGCCGCTGCTGCCCTAGAAGCTGGTGAAGCAAAAGGGTGATCTGGAAACAAGGCCTCCTCTCCAGGACTGCTGGGACGGCACCGGCAGGCACAGGCCTTGGAAAGGTGCCTGACATTTTGGGTTCTAGGATTGCTTGCAAGGAAAAATTCATGCACAGGTGCAAATATTTTAGTTATAATGCTATTTATAATGGCTTGAGTTGTTTTGTTTTTTTTTGTGGTGCCGGGGATCGAACTCAGGGCCTTGTGCTTGCAAGGCAAGCACTCTAATCACTGAGCTAAAACCCCAGCCCCTGTGGCTTGAGTTTGATAAAAGTGAGACACTGTATCCATCAGAGATGAATATGGCACAATTATACTATCGAATGCTATGCAGATATGAAAGGGCACATTCAATGCATATTAAATAATATCATGCCCATTTAAAATGTCAATGATTTTTAGTATATTAATTAATATATATGTGTAACTATCACCAGTCAATTTTAAAACATTTCTGTCACCTCTAAAAGAAATCCTGTACCCTTTAGCTATCACCCCCTGTGTCTCTATCTTTTCCTATCCCCAAGTCCTAGGCAAACACTAGATTTCCCTAGTCTGAACTTTTCATATGAACGGACTCATACAGTATGTGGTCGCTATGGTTTTCCCCTCTAAAACTCACACTGGGATTTAATTATCAATGTAACCATATCAAGAAGTGGGACCTTTAAGAAGCGGCGATTGTGTCATCGGGCTCCACTCATGGGTGGAATTGGTGCCAATATAAAAGGGCACATCTGGCCCCCTCTTGCTCTTTCTCATTCTGTTGTCTTATACCATGTGATGATTCATCAAGAAAGCCCTCGCCAGGTGCTGCACTGTGATATTGGACATCTCGGCCTCTAGAAATGTGAGCTAAGAAATTTGCGTTCATTATTTTAGGTATTCTGTTATGGCTGCAGAAAATGGACCAGCCAGTGGTCCTTTGTGTCTGACTTCTTTCACTCAGCATATTATCCTCAAGATGCATCCATGTTGTAGTATGTTGGTGTTTCATTTGTTCTTACGGCTGAATAATATTTTATCGGATGGCTATAGCAGATTTTGCTTATTCCCTTATCAGTGGTTACTTATGTTGTTTCCAGCGTTTGGCCGTTGTAAATAGTGCTGCAATTGTTTGTGTGCAAGCTTCAGCGTGGACATATGTTGTCATTTCTTCTGAGTATATACCTACAAGTGGAGCTGCTGGGCCATATGGAACCCTATGTTTAACCAAATGACCAGCTGCCACACTGGTTTCCATAGCAGCCACACCATTTCACATTTGTGCCAACAGGATGAGGGTTTCAGTTTCTGCACATCCTCATCAACGCTTATTACCTGACCTTTGGAGTCTATTTTAGTGACTGTGAAGTAGAATGTCATTGTGGATTTGATTTGCATTTCCTCAGTGCCCAGTGATGTGGAACATCTTTTCATGTGTTTATTGGTTGTTTGTATATCTTCTTTGGAGAAATATCTTCAAATTCTTTGCTCATTTTTTAATGGGGCAGTCTTTTTTCTTACTGAGTTGTACATTGTGATTCTACTTTTGTCCATAAAACAGTATGCATTGAAAAAGGCTGACATGTTATTGTTGACAGTTTTTGTCTCTTTATAGTGAATTAGAAGATTTAATTTTTTTTTAAGAGTAGGAAATTTATTGAGGAAGAGAAAGAGAACTCCTGAGAGACAGGAGGGAACCCGAGTGGGTTGCCAACGAGCTCACTTTTCAGGGGAAGTTTTATAGAGCACAATCGCGAGGCGGGTACAATGTGTGTCAAAATGATAATTAACCAATAATATTACAAGTGTAGTCGCTTAGGTAATATTGATCCAATAGGGAAGAAGGTCATAGAGCAAATGAACATGGGAAGAATAAAGACATTCCAGGATGGGGTGGATCTGGAGGTCTTGGTCGCCCACCTGGGTGACCTAGACTTTATCGGATCAGATGAGTGTGATCTTCAGTTCATTGTTTATCCTTTGGCCTTATCTTGAGACCTGACCTTCAATGGATGCGCCTCCAGCCATAGTTGTCCTGTGTATTGACTCCATTGAGGGCCCATCCCCCTGTCTGACTGCCTATATTTCTGCCTTACTTTGCTGTCTGTAATATTCCCCCCACTGAAGAAGTATCCCTAACTGTGGTTAGGGGTGAACAGGCGACGTTTCCATCTAGCTGCTTCGAGCTGAGAAGGTTCGATGTCAGGGAGACCTCAGTCAGTGACCTCTAGAGAGCTAATCTGATGGGCCTTGCATAGAAGTCATGTTGGAGTTTAGCAGTTATGAACTCCCTTCACAAGTCGATCCAGTGGGTCCCAGTGAAAGGAGGCTGGCATATTTGTAGTTGGTTCCGTCTGTATGATCACTTGTAGTTTGGCACCCTCTAGGTGAGAATAAACAAATTTCCCAAGAAATTAAAGCACGTATGACCAAAGCACAGCACTAGAATGGAAAGGCAGATTGGAGAAAAGAACCACACCCAGCTATGGTATTGTTTTATGTATCTTTTTGTTATACTTTTCTGCTGGGTGTTTAAGACCAAGTTAAAGTGAGACCTGTGTTAATCAAAATTGACCTCTTGCTAGAAGATTTAATTTTTACCTGTATCTTTGGAATGCTTTATAACTAATATACTTGTAATAAAATATGCTATATAAAAAAAAGAAGGAGCCATGGTGTATCCAGAGGGTATAAGAGCCAGAATGCTGCCAAGGTGGGTTGGGGAACTGGAAATTTTATGATGGGAGTAATTCTGCCAGACTGCAGCCTCCTGACTTTTCTGCAGTCTTTGGAACATTGGAGATAAGAGAAGATTCGGCAATAAGGACAGAGGAGGTCTGGTCATGTTACCTTCATATATGAGAAGAAAGAGGGAAGGGGTTATATAGAGCCCTGATCACTAAGTCAATGGCAGACAGTGTTTCACCACCTGTAATCCAGCTACTTGGGAGGCTGAGGCAGGAGGATCATAAATTCGAGGCCAGCCTGAGCAACTTAGTGAGACCCTGTCTCAAAATTAAAAATTTTAGAAAGGGGGCTAGGATGTAGCTCAGTGGTAGAGCACCCTGTTTTGGTCCTCAATACTGAAAAAAAGAAAGTCCACCTGAAACTTCTATCAGCGTACCTTCCTTGGGATCCACCCTGCTCCAACTCCAGACAGTGCCAGGGGTACCCTACACCACAGTGCCCATTTCTCCACACCGCAACACCCTCCCCTTCTCCCTACTCGTGAGAGTGGGCATGTGACCAGGCTTAAAGTAGACACTGTCCAGGGAGGAGCAGGAGATGCAAGCGCAGTCCGTCACAGTCCTGTCAGGAGAGGTGATGAAGGAACACTTGGAGAGAAAAGGAAGGGTCTCTCTCTCTCTCTTTTTTTTTGTTGTTTTTTTTTTTGAGACAGGGTCTTGCTATGTAGCCAAGGCTGTCCTTGAACCTATGGCAATTCTCCTGCCTCGGCCTCCCAAGTGCTGGGATTATAGGCATGTGCCACCATACCTGGCTCTTTCTTCCAGCTCTTTTGACTCATGTGCTATAAGTGTGTTAGCTTAGGGACATCAGTGACCTCCTTTCTCTCTGTGTGGACAGATCTTGAAACTTGGAGTTCTCAGTTATAAAAAGATAGGTAGGTAGGTCAACAGATATAGATAGATAAATATTTTTTGCTTAAACTAAGTTGAGCTGTGTGTTTCTATCCTTTGCTGCTGAAAAGGTCCTGACTTACCCAAAGGTCCCTTCCACAGGTCCCTTTGGTCATCCTGAGCTGAGCTGGGTTGTCAAATGATGGATTTTAAGAGATACGATGACCAGGGTAGATGGCAGAGCAGGAGAGTGGGTGAAGAAAGGACAACTGGAGGTGGACCCCTGGTGTCCATTTTCCTAGACAGAGATGAAGGAAAAGTGTTCAAGGCAAAGGCAGATGGGTGAAGAGGCGGAGAAACAGCATGTGTATGTGAAGAGGGAAGAGGAAGGCATTTGTGTCTGTGGGTGTAACATCCACAGCGATGTATGGGAACCAGAATTATTATCCAGAGATGTGGAGCTGAGGGTTCGGGGTGTGGCCTGGGAAAATATGGAAAGAAATCAGTGATATGGAAGTGCTGGCAACAAGGCCTCCAAGAGCTGTCTTGTCAAAATCGTCCTTGCTATGGCTCTACTCTGTCTCTTTCTGGAACTTCTTGTCAAGTTATCCTCTGAAACACAGACCTTTCTGCCTGTGAGTGGGCAGATTCTTCTGAGCTAGGTTGAGCACTGTAAGCAGGAGGCATCTGGCACAGTACTGAACGATCAGGAGGATCAGGCTTTGAGTTGTCTGCAGCCTTTGGGCCTCACAGACAGCCTCACTCTTAGCCCCCGTGCCTTGCCAAGCGTGAGTCCTGCCGATGCTTCATTTATGGTACATTCACTGGCAGACTTGGTCCCTGAGGGTACTGGGGGCCCCAGAAAGACAGCTGTCCCCAGGACCTTGCCAGGGAGGAGCTGATCCTGCCAGGTTCAGAGCTTTTCCTGCAGTGATGGTGTGAGGCATCCTCCTTGCTCTGCCCTTCTTGTCTGGGTGCCAGTTTCTTGGCTGCTTATCAGGTGGCCACAGCAAACTGACAAGCAGATAAAGCCGCGCTGCTTGGAAATAGTCCCTGGTCGAGATGAAGGGCATGGCTGGCGCTGCCCACGCCGCTGGGCTGTGAGTGCCCTCCTCCTTCCTCCCACACCCTGGGCAGCACAGAGTCTCATTCATCCAGGCAGGGCAGGTCATGGCTGCGTGAATGTCATGCTCAGCTCCCAGAGAAAGGGCAGAGGCTTTCTTCTCCACAGAAAAGACAACAGCCTGCAGTTGAGGCTTTGCCACTTTGCTAGAGTCCTGGGGTTATAGAAGCATCATGTCTGTAATGCTGGGGTCTTGGTCGGGAGGAGGATGGGGCTGAGACACGGTGAGGCTTTTGTCTCACTCTTTGCCTTGATGGCACTTTTTGTTTGAAATTTCATTTTGAGATGGGTCTCACTATGTTGCCCAGGCTGGTGTCAAACCTGGAAGACCAAGTGATGCCAGCAACAAAAAAAGTGACTAATCCAGGCTTCATCCCCTCATGTTCCTTCCTCGTTGCTCTCTGTCTCCAAAGCTGCCTTGCTCAGTCCAGCAGGTGTCTGCATCTGTCCTGAAGGCCACCTGAGGAGGCTCCTGTCCCTTCCTGCTTCCTGTGTGCATGTGCCCTGCTCACAGAGCACACACAGGGTTAGAAAATCAGGTTTTGGATATTTTTAGTAAGAGCTCACAGTTGGATAAAGATCTGAAACATGCATTATAAGAAGACCCATTTTCTTTGTTGTTGTTGGTTTTTTTTTTTTTTTTTTTTTTTTTGGTGCTGGGGATCGAACTCAGGGCCTTGTGCTCACTAGGCAAGTGCTCTACCACTAAGCTAAATCCCCAACCCTGAGACTCATTTTCTAACCCCACCACATTCATGCCCTGTGGCCCTCAATGGGAGCAGACTCTCTTACTTTGGGAGGGAGCTGCCTGGGAGCATCCACTCTGAGCTGCATCCATCATGACTCATTCCCCCAACCAAAGCTCTGTGATTCTCAAGATCAAATAGCCAGAAGTGGAGCTAGGATTGAAGTCAAGGCATAGCACTTGCCAAAGTCTGAGTCCTTTCATCTACCAGCACAGACATCTCAGGAGTTGACATCGTTTAAAGGAAAAAAGGGTATGAGGTTCTTGAGGTGAGAAGGGTTCATAACAGAACACGTCAACAATCCTGCAGTGCTGAGCACATGTGGTGGGTTCCTAGTTTGAGAGTTTCTCTGAGCTGGAAGACATTTCCAGAATTCCCTCTCCTATACAATAATGAATTAGGGTCACACTCAAAACCCACCATGCCATCTGTGAGGGAACTGAGGTGGGGTGGGCTCGGCCTGGCCAGTCACAGACCTGCTGGGCTCCCTCTGTTCCCCTGCACCTCCTCCTCTCGGTTTTGCCCATCTGGGGCAAGCCTGGGTGCTCTGTGATGAACTGAATGCTGTTCTGCAGTGGGCCACATCCTCCAAGCAGAAGGCAGGGTTGGATCCAGCTCTTCCTTCCTGGCTACCCGCTCAAGTCTGACCTTGGGCTGGTGTCAGACTTCCCTGCTGACTCCAGCCCAGTGCCAGCCACAGTGGACAGATCACCCCCCAGCTGCCATGACCACAGGATGTCTCTCCCCCCAAAACCGCTAAGTGTCACTCGGCAGTACTCTCCCTCAGATCTACCCCCAGCCAGAATGGAGAAAGAGTTCAGTAGATGCTAGATGAATGAAAAATATGTTGGCTACTTTAAGCTTTAAATTTCAGAAAAACTAAAACTAGGTGATCTTATTTTTCCCAACCTTTACTGAAAGACAAATTATTCATGTCTATTACGACATGGGGGCGTTTAGGATCACAGTGTTTTAAAATAACAAAGATGACTCACAGTGCAGTAATTATATTACTTTCCAACCAATCAACTGATGGTAAAGGGTTGTGACTTTGTGTACATGTGTGTGTGATTTACGTCTTTATTTTAGGATAATTGCACATCTTCCCCTCTGAGGAAGGAGTAAGGAGGAGAGGAGGTGGCTCAGGCAGGGACATTTATCACAAACTTCAACCTCCAGGCAGGCCCATGGCACTGGGCCGTGGAGGAATGTGAAATGGAGGAATGGCTGGCTGGGTGTCAACAGGTCATATCAGGGAATCTAAGCTAATGTTATGTCCAGCTGAACAAGCAAGCCAAGGAAATTCAGCAGGTGCCCAACTATAGGCAGAAACGGTACCTCTACAGAGTCCAGGGATCGCTCAAAATGGTGGAGAAACTGAAGATCCAGTGGTGCTGCTGCCCTACGTAGAGGTCTAATTTGATCTTCCAAACGTCAGACAACCAACTGACTGACAAACGTCAGTCAGCCTGTTGAGTGAAATCTGACTTTTGAAATCTTTCCCCTGGGTTACCCTCTGGGGCTGGTGTCCAAGACTCCCTCTTAGGCAGTGAGGAATGGAAGAGCAGAAGAGCAGGGCCGGGTGGTGGTCTCGGTGGCGGCCTGGCTTCCAGAACTCAGCCTTTCAGGTCAGTGCTGGCTCTAGTCCCAGCACTGCTGCCAGCTGGTTGACTGGGAGCAAGCTTCTCACCCTTTCTGAGGCTCAGGGTCCTCCTCTGTCCAGGAGGCCTAACTGGCTGGCCACAGGGGCCAAGCACGGCTGTGCGTATCACTCCATTCCACTTTGCCTTACTCATGGCAGCTGCATGCCAGCATTTCCCAGATTTCAAAACCAAGTAACATCCTAGCTTTAATTTTTTCCATCTTCTTAGGCAGATCAAGTTGAGTTTTTCAACGTCTCTTTATAAGCTGGGTGTGGTTGTGAACAGCTGTAATACTGTTGGCATCTGAGGCAGGAGATCACAAGTTCAAGCCCAGCTTGGGCCACTTATCAACTGAGACCCTGTCTCAAAAAGGGACTGGGGATGGGGTTGGAGATTTAGCTCAGCAGTAGAGCACTGCCTAGCAAGTGTAAGGTCCTGAGTTCAATCCCCAGCACCCCCCACCACCCCACTCCCCTCAAAAAAAAAAAAAGCACTGGGGCTGTAACTCAGTGTGAAGGCCCTGGGTTCAATCTCAGCAGTGCAAGTTGTCATCATTATCAACAACAACAAAAACAACAACAGTCTCCTTATCCTGTGTGTTTCAGATCTGTATCATATCAGCACTATAGAGCTCTCATTAAAAATATCCAAAGTCTTACTGAAAGAGTAACCCAAAAACATGGTGATCGTTCATGGCAGACATACTATATTCTTTTGAATAAAAGGGATGAATTCTTAATTCTTTCCAATTAATTAGCAAGATCCGTTAAGTGTGGCAACTATCTTTTCACATGTACATGTGAAGAATGTAATCATTATATTCTGCAAACATATACTAAAAAATAAAGATCTGTAATAAGCCAGGCATGGTTGTGGACACCTGCAATTTCATCTACTTGGGAAGCTGAGGCAAGAGAATCACAAGTTCAAGGTCAGCCTAGGCAACGTAGTGAGATCCTGTCTTAAAAAGGGGGAGAGCTGGGTTTAATCCCCAGTGTCACATACACACAAACACACACACAATCTGTAATAAACTCAAATCATTATTTACTTTAAAATTTTAAAAAAGAAATTATAGTGATTTCTGAATTTCGTTTCTCTTACATTACAGTCAGTTCCAGGTCTTGTGTAATTTCTAGCCAGCAGAGGATGCAAACCCAGGAGGCTGGGAGTCGAGAACATTTACGAGGGGCGTATGCTCCCGAGACTCCGCTCCAAGCTCAGGCCTGACATTTGGGCCGATGCCTGGCTTTAGCTGAGAACCTCGTCCAAGAACATTGTGATCTCAGTCCTGCTGGTTGCATTCCAGGACCCTGACACCCCAAGAGCCTCCCAGGTGGCAGCAGGGGAGAGCACCACGTACTTCCCAACACCCTGGACTTTCCCAGAGTGCAGCTTGGGGGATGAAGGAGGGAAGAGGAGGAGGAGTTGGGCTTCTGGCCACCATGGGTTTCTGTCTAGAGAGTCCCACCCTAGATCTGGGACACACTTCTTAGCACCTCCATGTCTTCCAAGATTTAATGGGAAATGATTCCTAGTCCTGGTGAGGCACTGACAATAGGATGTGGAAATTCAGTGCCTGGCAAGTGGCTCTTGGTCAAAGGCACTTATCACTTGGTCGATGGGATGTGGACAGGGCCATGGCTGGAGGGCACCGGAAGACATGGTGGGGCCTGGGGATGTCCTCGTTTGGAGTGGTGACAAGAACACAGTTGCACAACCAACATGCAGGAGAATGAAACCGACCAAAGAGTATGTGTGGTACCTTTTTATTTAGTCAGTCTTTTTTAAACATGTGCTTTTGGAATAGCTTATTAAATATGACCTCTTCAAAATTCAATTCTCACACTATTTACAGTGGTCTTTGTGCAAACATATTTTGACTGTGAGCTTCCTGCTCCCCCTTTTGAGTTAATAATTTACAAACTGACATCACAACAAAAACCCAGCTGCTTCATTTATTGGGTTGGAGACAGTTTTCAAACATAGGTGTGGAGCTAGAATAAGGGAATGCTAAGAAAGAGCTAATTCAAGCCCAGAGGAAGTAATATGTTCATCAAAAAAGAATTACAACAAGGCCTTACTTTCTAACAGAAAACATGTGTCCCAAGATGTTATGGAACAGTATTAAGCAACCAAAGACACTTTCAATTGTTATTTCACCTTCATTTAAAAATATTTACACCCAAATAAACCCAGAAAAGTCAAATTCTGAGGGACTCTGAACTGTCAGGGAATGTTAAAAAAATATGACTTCAGTGACTAAGAACGCAGGTCCTCAAGGGCTGCTCTCACCCTCCTTGCTGGCCCCGGCCGGGGCTGCTGTGGGGAGCGGCATCCCGCACCACCCAAACCAGCGCTCACGCTGGGCCCCGGGGCAAGCCCTGCGTCCCAGCCAAGCAGGCGCAAAACCTACAAAGCGCACTGATCCTGGAGAACACAATTCTCTTTCCTTCACTGGGCAGAGAAATGTCTGGTTGAAGAAGAAGAATATAGCGCCCAGGTATAAAAACTGAGGGTTTTAGTGGAACCAAAACTCATGGTTTAGTAATAGAATTATAAAAATATAGATTGGCAATTTATGATTTTAATGTCTTATAGCTGTATTTTATATATTTGATAGGTGAAAACAAACCATGGCCTTTAGTTTTTTGTTCCCATGCCTTTTAAAGGAACATAGATAAACTCTTTAATTATTATAGTATGCAAGAGAGCATTTGGGCCCACAAGTTTTAGATTTTCTACCTTACCACTGAAGACTCTGATGGGAAGTTCCAGAATAAAAGCTTATTAGAAAACAAACTGGAAAAAAAAGTTTAGTCACTTGAAAAGTTTTTACACATAAATAATTTCCCTTTCCATGGGCATTATCACCCACTGACAGAGCCCCTACTGTAACCCTCTGGACCCCCTGTTTGTACCCAGTACAGTCCCAGTGAATGACTCCCACTCTAAAAACACACTTCTTCACAAATCATTTTTCCTGTACTGACAGGAATAAAATATCCTGACTTTACTGACCCTCTAGAAGTTGATACACAACAACAGTGACTTTCTGGAACAATTTGTTTGCAGTTATCCTGTGAGCAGGTCACATCCTACGTGTCCACTGTGCCCCCGTGGCCCCTGCCAAGACATCCTGGTCCTCCACTGCTGCTCCCACTGCAGGTGGAGTGCGCATGTGCCTGGGTCAAGGATGGGACAGGATATGCAACAGTGAGCAGAAGGAAGTTAGTAACCACTAGTTACAGTGAGACGATACCGGACTAGGACGAAAAGGATACACAGAAGGACAGCATAGACTTTATCTTCTGTGACCTTTCAGTGCCAAAGTGCAGACAGGCAAAATGATTTCCCAGCTTGTGGCTCCACCCCCGGGTCTCCCAAGGTCTCAGAGGTGCATTTGAGTTCCTCCTACTTGGTGGCCGAAGGCTCGGCTCTGCAAGTTAAAACTGTTATCAACATCTAAGACAACAGCTCTGATTTCACATAAACAATCACAAACTTGATTAAAATGAATATATTATTATTCTAGGTTAATTTTTTCCACTCAAATGTTTACATTCCAGCTACCCTGAACAATTAATTGCGAAAACACAGGCACCTCCAGAGACTTCAAAAGAACGGTGACTTTTCAAAAAGATGTTGTACAAACTGGGCAGAGAGGACAAACAACTGTGGCCTTGTGGTGAAGTCTTCAGGGGGCTGTTTTCTTCAAGTCTCGGATCTGTTTAATCAAGTAGTTCTTCTCATCAGTGAACTGCTCATCATCTGTCCTGTCCTTTTGGAAGCTGCTCAGAAACTCAATGAGTTTGGGTTGATTTTTTAACAGAATCTCCACAATAGGCTGAGTTTTGTGAGGACTTGCCACAAACACCTGGAACATGAAAAGACGAACGCATAGCACAGGACCACAGCTGGGATTGTGTGAGCCCTGCCCGTGTTTCCTGTGCTCCTTCTGTTCTGAATACGCAGAAGCCCTGCTGAGATGTCTCTACTCAGTAAATTCTGTAAGTCACCTTGCCTATCTGTCTCCTCTGGAGCTACCAGGAGCACATCGGAACCATCTAGAAACATTTTTGACTTTTGCTTTTTTTCATTTGAAATATCCATTTAACTATGAAGCTTTCAAATAGGAAATAATGAAGCAGGCACCAATATAATCACTATACAAACTGAATAGATTTTGACATTTTTCTTCAGCTCTCTTCTTCAGGAAATAAAACATTACAAATGGAACCAAACCCTTGCCTACCACCTCTCCAGCTCCATTCCCAGCAGTGAGCTACATCTCTAGCACATTTTGACCCATTTCCTCCTATCTCATATGCATGTAAACATGAACAACATACAGAATTTGACTGTACTTACCGTTTTATAATTTATTTTTTGAACAGGTAATATACTCAATGTGAATAGTCTCCCTCTCACTTTAGGGGTCACCACTGGCATTGTTTTCTTGGATATATTAACAATTGTCAAAAACCACCTCCTGCTGCAACTCGGCAGGGCGGGTCTGGAATTCTGTGTTTTCACAAGGTTCCATGAAGATTCTAACGCATAATTCTGGTTGAAATCACAGTCCTGGATTGATATCAGTTTAGCTGTGGGCTCATGGTGTAGCTCAGTGGAAGAGAACCAGCCTAGCATAAGAGAGGGCCTGATTCCCAGCACCACAAATAAACAATTCAGCAACACTGTTAAGACAGCAATAACTATAATAATAGGACACAATCACTCAAAACTCTTGTATGGATTGGTGAACTATCTATATGACTATAAGACTAGAATATAGATCAAAGGGTACCTGAGCCCTCTAGAGCTCTCCTGACTGCCCCATAGCGCCATGGGCTTCCCAGCAGCACCTCTGCCCAGCTCCCCACCCTGCAGCCCCAGTAACACACAACCCTGAGGGGGCACAGTGCTGAGGCTTAACTGCTATGGGGCAGTGGGCGCTGCAAGGGTCCTCCACTCCAGCAACTGCAGACCACGACAAAACCCCACCAGGATGTTAAGTACCAGTGAGGGGGTACTTGAGGGGGGTACTTCATAAGGCTATGAAGGCACCAAGATGCTGGAGATAACATGAGATCCAGGTATGGGACAGATGGGCTCATGGCGCAGCACCAGTGAGCCGGCCCATGAGCCATGCGGAGAACTTTTACAGGGTGTAGCAAGAAGAGATAGAATTCCGGGAATACAGAATTGCACCAGTGGAAGCCCCAAGATAAGCAGGGACAGTGGCTGTGGGAACAACCACAGGACTGAGAGTTAGATGAGGACTACAGCAGGGCAGGCTCTCAGACAAGGGTTAAGTGACAGGTAAAACAGTGTTCAAATCCCACTTCTCCTACTCGTTAAGCAGTGTCCACCAACACATCCTTCTAAAAGAGTTTCATCAAGAATAAGAGGGTCTCCTCTACTGGCAGTGCTGAGGGTGCGCTAGAGAGCATGCACAGCTGAGTCTTCCAAAGGCCTTCAGTGGTCACTGCAGAGTGGGGACTTGTGACTGCTGCGGTGAAGTGCCTGACCTTGGTTTAGGGCCTCATCGCCGCCCCATCACCCTAATTCTGGCCAGCTGTATATATGACCTTGTACTGCCTATTCATAGCCCTGTTAAGCTGCTTAGCTTTACTGAGTGGGCTCAGCGCCTCACACTCATCACAACACTTAATCCACACACACCTTTGAGGTAAGATGACTGTTACCCCCAAGCAATACATAAGGAAACTGAGGCTAAAAGTTAAGAAACTTGACAGCCTAGCATTGCGACTGAACCATAGACTGAGGCACACAGCCTGGATTCAAACCCCAGTGCTACCACTTATTAGCTGTATGATCCTGCAAAACTTCTTTACCTCTCTGCACCCAAGTTTCTTCACCTGGAAAATGAAGGTAAGGCCGGCACTTATATGTCCTTAGGTAACTGTGAGGCTTCGTGAGAATGCTACATGTATTCTCACAGGCAGTGGAAGAGTGCTCGGCACTGGCAGGCCATCAGAGGTGATCAGTGGTGGGATCAGTGTTGTTCCAGGCTCAGAGAACCAGTGAGGCCGAAGCTGAGCTCAAACCCAGGTTTGCATTTGTGAGACAACACAAGGTAGCACATGACATTTTGCCAGGTGAGGTTCAAAATTGGAAACCAAAACCTAGAAATCTCTAACACTCATTTGGCCAATTCATTTCTGAAAGAGTTTAAATATGATATAAATGTGATACATTAATTCTTGATGTTTCTGTTCTTCCCATCAAAGGCCTGGGGATTTTGCTCATTCAGCAAGTGCTAAGGAGCACAGAGCACTGTCTGGCAGCACTGAACGTCCCTGTGGCCGCTAGTGGCTGTTCACCTACACAATAAGCCCACCTCAGCCAGGCCGGGAGACTCGTAACAGGGAAGGAAAAGGCTCTCCCAAGCTCTCATTAGCAGGTCTAGAGCCATGAGGTGACAAGAAGCTACTGATCTTTGACCTTCTGGGCTGTAAAGTACCCTAAGGTCCTCTTGAACAACCACTGGGACACAGACATCACAAAGGAATTTAGAAAATACTTTGAGACAAATGAAAACAAAAACTCAATAAACCAGAACATATGGGGTGCACCAAAAGCAATGCTTGAGAGAAATTTATGCTTATAAATAGCTACATTCAAACATCTCAGACAACAACCTACCTTAACAAACTAGAAAAAGAGAAATCAACTAAACCAAAGCAATAAAAAGAAGCAATAAAGATTAGAGCAGAGATAAACAAAATAGAGGCGAGAAAACCTGCAGAGACAGTCGATGAAACCAAAAGTTGGTTCTTTGAAAAGATCAACCAAGTTGACAAGTCATTAGCTAGAGTGGCAAAAAAGAGAGAAGATTCAATAAAATCAGAAATGGAAGTGGGAACATTGCTAACAACCTTATAGAAACAATGACAACAAGATTATGGGAGAGTACTATGAATGACTGTACAGCAATGAAATGACCAAATTCCTCAAGAAGAAACAGAAAATCTGAACAGATCAATTGTAAGATATCAAGTCAGTAATAAAACAATCCCAACAACAACAAGAAAAATCCCAGGATCAGCTAACTTTACTGGTAAATTCTATCAAACATTTAAAGAAAAATTAACATGAATATTTTTCAAATTCTTCCTCAATGAGGAACAGTTCCTAATTTATTCTGAGATGAGCCATAAGCTGAAACTAAAGACAGGACAATAAGAGAAAACATACCAATATGTGTTATGAATAAAAATGCAACAAATCCTCAATAAAATACTAGCACAGTAAGTCCAGAGGGGTTTTAAAAGAATTATATACCACACAATTCAAGTAAGAAAATAGGTCAGGGTTAAACTGTGTTCCCCAAAGAGACATGCTCGAGTCCTAACTCTTGGTATCTGGATGTGACCTCCCTTGGGAAAAGGTGCTTTACATGTGTAATCAAGACAAGGTCATCCAACTTCCAAAGAGGGAACTTTGGACACAGAGAAATACAGGGATGTAGAAACAATGTCTGGTGAAGATGGAGACAGAGAATTGAGCAATGTGTCTATGAGCCAAGAATGCCAAGGATTGCTGACAACCACCACAAGCTAAGGAGAAAGGATGGAAAGGGTCTCCCGGAGAGCCCCTGAAGGAACCAGTTCTGCTGAGACCTTGACTTTGGACCTCTGGACTCCAAGTTGTAAGAGAGTAAATTTCTGTTGTTTCTGCCTGTGTTTCATGGTTATAAAAACCTTAGGAAGCTAATATATCAACTGAATGAAGGAAACCACATGATCATCTCAACTAATAAAGGAAGAGTATCTGACAAGGTCCAATATATCCTCTCATGATTAAAAAAATTTTTCAACATGGGACAACTGGAAATTCACTTGCAAAAGAATGAAGGTGGGCCCTTACCTCACAACCTCACACCTTACACAAAAAATAATTCAAAATCGAAACCTAAATACAAGAGCTTTTAGAGGAAAATATTAGGGTACATGTTCATGACCTTGGATTTAGTCATGGTTTCTTAGATATGATATCAAAAGCACAAGCAAAAATAACAACAAAAAAGAAATAGATAAAGTGAACTTAATCAAAATTTAAAACTTTAAGCCAGACACCTGTAATGCCAGCTACTCAGGAGAGTGAGGCAGGAAGACTGCAAGTTCCAGGCCAGCCCAGCATGGGCAACTTAGTGAGACACTGTTTTTTTAAAAAAAAAAAAGGTTGGGGATGTACCTGAGTGGTGGAGTGCTTACCCAGCACTGGGTTCAGTACTGAAAAAAGAAAAAAAAAAAAAAAAGGCCATGTGGCAGAATGAAAAGAAAAATCCACAGGATGGGTGTTACGACCCAAAGCCGCATGCAGTCATAGGTGGGGCTTTTCAGAGGTGGCTGGATCTAGGGTGTGTGCTGCTGGGATCAAGGATGTAATGTTGGGACTGATTCATGGTATGATGCTAGGATTAAGGCTGCCCCATCCTGGGTGTGAGTTCTACCCACTCTAAGGGCAGGTAGCCTGGATAAGATATAACGGACAGAAAGGGTTACTGTTTGTTGTTTATTGCTTGCTGCCTGCTACTTTTGTTGTCTTCTGCCTGATATGAACTGTTTCTCCTTTATGATGCCCCTCTGCATGCCACCCAGCCTTGAAGCCAGCCTTTACAAACTGTGAGCTACATAAACCTTTCCTCCTTTAACTTGTGGATGTTGGATGCTGTGTCTCAGCAACAAGAAAAGTAACTAAGACAATGGGAGAAATATTTTCAAATCACATATCCAAGCAGCACCATGTATCTAGAACCCTTAACAACCCAACAAAAACTAAGCAATTCATTTAAAAGGCAAAGGACCTGAATAGACATTTCTCCAAAGATACACAAATGGCCAATAAGCACATGAAAGATTGCTCCAAATTAGTCATTAGGGAAATGCAAATCAAAACCACACTATGGGGCTGGGGATTTAGCTCAGTGATTAGAGTGCTTGCCTTGCAAGCACAAGGCCCTGAGTTCGATCCCCGGCACCACAAAAAAAAAAAAAAAAAAAAAAACCCACACTATGAGATATCCTTCTCATGCTACTAGGATGGGTATAATTAAAACCAGTAATAACAAGTGTTTCAAGGACAAGGAGCAATTGGAGCCCTGTACTTTGCAGGTAGGAATGTACAATGGTGCAGCTTCTGTGGAAAAGTTTGGCATTTCCTCAGTAAGTTAAATTTCGAATTATCACATGACTGAACAAGTCAATTCCTACAAATGGAAAGTATTTGTTTAGACAAATACTTGTACTCTAATATTCATTATGGGACTACTCATACTAGTTAGTCCAAAGTAGAAACAACGTAAGTATCAGCCAACTGATAAAAGGATATCCACACAATGGAATATCCATGGATGATCTCCATACTAACAGGAATGAAGTACTGAAAGATCATACTACAAATTTGATCCCATTTACACAAAATATCCTGAATAGGCAGATCCACAGAACTAGAAAGCAGATTGGTGGTTGCCAGGGGGTGGGGGCAAGGCAAAATGGGTAGGGATTGCTTAAGGAGTACAGGGTTTGCCTTTAGGGTGAGGAAGTGGCCCAGTAGACAGAGGTGATGGTTGCGCAACACTGTAAATACATTGAGTGTCACTGAATTGTAATACTTTCACATGGTTCATTGAGTGAATCCTTATGTGACTTTTACTACAATAAACAAAAACTGTTACTTAAAAAAAAAAAAGCATTCCAGGCTTGTTTACAATGTTACACGAAATGTCTATTTGTATGTTAGGAAATCACACACTGGAGCCAAACTGTGCACCTCTCCTGGTAACCATTTGTTTACAAGGGAGTTGCTGTGAAGTTTTAGCTAAAAATTATCTCCCATTTTGTGGTAACTACATAAATAATACACAACAGTTTTCATTTCTGAAAAAAAAAGGATTAAATGTATTGAAAAACTAAGGTTCTGTTTAAAACAGTGGTGAAATCTGCAGTCAGGCGTCCTTGGGTTAGCTCCACTGAACCCATACCCTGTACCGTAGACCTAAGAAAAGTGTTGTTTGTTTTCAAGTTTTAAAATTCTCCTTATTTTTGCTTTTTATAGCTCCTGACCTCTGCTGCATCTAAAGGTAGTTACTGACTATAGGCAACTGTGGCAAATGTGCCCAAATCCCAGGGAAAGCCAGGACGCTGGAGGGCCCAACCCAAGGCTTGAGATAGACACTGATCCAAAGGGACACATGGCTAACTCAAGTGATGAGGAACTGAAGCTTTTCACTATTGTGTCCAGAAGAGCTTCTTCGGGCTCTCTGCTATCCTCACTCTTTTCATAAAACACTTCTCAAAGCACACCAGAAGAAGTTAAACAAGGAACAATGCTTGTGACTTCCTATTAGAATGTGGTCTTACTGCTGGTCTCCCTCGGTTTATAAATCACATTGTCTCAGAAATGTGATTTATGGCTTCTCAAATGTGATGAGAGGAAGGTAAATATCATGGCCACAACTCAAATATTTTTAGTTTTCTGAACCAAAAATATTTTTCTCTCTATTTTAAACTGGAATGAAAAAATAAATAAATAAATAAACTGGAATGATTCTTATGAAAAATAAAAGTCTATATTTTCATTGATTAATCATTCAAATTCCCTTTCACCAAGAGAGATTTGAGCTAGACAAGGTATTGGAGGGTTCACCTCCTGCTTTGCAGGCCTAACTCTCAAGGATGCATACTGAAAGCCTGGAATGCATATTCTTATTTAAATGAATACAAATCTGAGTAGTGAATATTTTGATACAATACTTGTAAGTACTGATCAGAGATAGCAAACTTTTTCTCCCTTGTTTAAGAAAGAAGTGGGTCCCTGCATCTGCAAGCTGCCGTGCCCACCCAGAGCTGGACAGGCCTTGCCCCACGGCAAGGAAGAAACCAGCCCTGGGAAGGAAGCAGTCTAGCGGGCAGAGGCCTGGGGGCTCTGAGTTTAGTACACTCCAAAAATCTCTGCAACTGCCTGAAATCCTTCTCCTCACTGCTGCCATTCTTACAACCACTCTGATGATACAAAGATACACGTGGGAAACTGGAAAAATAAAGTAAAACATGAGGAAGAAAGTAAAACATCAGCTACAGGGCTGTGGAGTAGCTCATGGTACTGCATTTGCCTAGCACACACATGGAAGGCCGGAGTTCCATTCCAGCACCTCAAACAATTGCTCAGTCAATCAGTAAAAATAAAAATAAACCAAACCAAACCACTTAACTCCTCCAGCCAAAGATAACCATATTTGGTACATCCTTCCAGCACTGTTTTCTTTCTTTCTTCCTTTTCTTTTTTTTTTTTTTTTTAATGTAGCTACATTTATTGACGATCACAGGACAGTAGCAGGAACAGGGAGAAGCATGGAGGGAAAAGGACAGCGAAGGGGAAAAGGGACTTGAATGTGGAAGGAAAAAAGGGCTGTTATCTGTGCACAAAGCTACATACAAATATATTTTAAACAAAACTGAGCTTATATTCTCTCCATACTGGCTTGTAACCTGCTCTTTTACTTCATGTTTTTGACATTTCGTACACTCACTGAGACCACTTGAAAGATTCAGTCAGTACTATAGTCACAATGTCTGAGTCCTTGCCATGCACTGAGCATTGTGTTGACCAGTTCACACGCATGGCACCCTTTCGTCCTTAGGCCAACTTTGGAGGAAGGCACTATTGCCCCACTCTTTAGGCGAGGCTCAGGCAGGTGAAGCGAGACCCCCGTATGGGTGTGGGGACTACGCCTTCCCCAGGGCTGTGCTTGGCACTTTACCAGCGAGCCAGCAGAGTCCTGCAGAGAGTCTCTTGGCAGCCCATGCTCTCCCTCAGAGGAAGGGAGTTCCCTTGGAACTGTTTGGTTCAAAGCTGGTACTGCCTGTTTTAAGGGCAAGGAGGGGAAAAGAGTCTGGGGT
The DNA here is from genome assembly GCA_004026905.1 of Hystrix cristata. Classification (NCBI taxonomy): domain Eukaryota; kingdom Metazoa; phylum Chordata; class Mammalia; order Rodentia; family Hystricidae; genus Hystrix; species Hystrix cristata. The sequence goes on from PVJO010013093.1 coordinate 24,162, forward strand.
AAAACCATCATCATATCTTCTCATCTTTAAAACTATTAAGTAAAAAAAAAATAATAAAACTTTTAAGTAAACTAGCAAGTCAAAGAAATAGGAATCTTTTTTGGGCTTTTGTTCTAAAGGATTTTTTTTGGCATTTTCATAATTGCCTTTTGACATCCAACTATGTGGTGGATGTTTGGAAACTTCCTTAACAATATGATATACATTAATTTGAATTGAACAATTCAAGGTTTGTGGGCCATTTTTGTTGGTGAAATATAGTCTCATGATGAGCTGTATTTCATAGGTGTTTTAAAATTCTTAAGAGCTTTATTGAAACATAATTCATAGGCATAAGGTTCACCAATTCAAAGTGTACATTTCAACAGATTTTAGTATACTGAGAGTTGTGCATCACTGCAGTCAACTTTGGGACATTTATGTCACCCCAAAAAGAAGCCTTGAACTCACTAGCAGTCATCTCTCATCCTGGCCCCCACCTCCAGCAAACCACTAATCTACTTTATGCGTCTAGAGATTTGCCTATTCTAGGCATTTCAGATCGATGGAAGTCACATAATGTGCAGTCTTTTAGGTTCCCTTCATTTAGCATGACTTCAAGGCTCATTCACATTGTCATATGTATAAGTACTTCATTCTCTTAATTACTAAAATTTCGCTGGGTTTTGAAAGGAGATGAGATAATCCTTGTAAATGTTTAGCAGAGTCTCTACTACAGCAAATGCTCAAGTTACTGTGGTCACTTCCCTCAAAAGTCACCACCAATGTCACACACAACAGTAACTGCTTCCCTAAACATTTGCTGTCAAATTTTAACCCAATATCTGGGCTGGGATGTGGGTCAGTGGCACAGCGCATGCTCAGCACATCCAAGGCCCTGGGTTGGATCTCTGGCAACCCACACACACCCCTAATAGCTCACTCTAACCATTTTATTTTTTTCATTCTATTTTAAAGTTTTATCCTGGCTTAAAAGACATCCTTTGCTTCTTACTATTTACAATTATATTCTATGATAAAAATGATTTCTCCTTCACTTTGTTATTAGAGTACAGAAACCAATGCAAAATGAGACAATCTAAATAATATTATATGATAATATTGAGTAATATATTAGAAAAATGAAATTATCCTCTAACCAAAGAGTATACTATTATTTCTCCTAAAAACACTGTAAGGAGATGAATCTATGTTTCTAATACACTTTATCAAAATCAACTGGAGAAAGAATAGGCTTTCAACTGAGCGGGACCTCAAGAATTTAGCTAATTCATCTTCCCACATGTAATTTTGCCCAGACATGGATTTTTTTGCCCTCTAAGGCTCTCTGGAAGGTGATTCTATGACCATCTTCAATGACTTATTCCAATGCCTCAAGAGCCCATCCTTAGGAAATTGACTTTACTTATAGTGCACCTCCCCAGCTTCTGTACTGAGATATCTGCTTTGGCGCAGGTTCTGGCGTTCCATGAAAAGTGTTCTGCTGTTCAACAATATCAAATTTCTCAGTAGCTTTTCTTTTTTGGTACATTAGGTTGTTTGTTTGATTTTTGAGGGAGACAATACTGGGGATTGAACCTAGGGCCTCTGCACTGAACTACAACCCCAGCCATTTTTTATTGTGGAATATTTATTTTATTTTGCTAAGTTGCCCAGGCTGGGCTTGAACTTGTGCTGCTCCTGCCTCAGCCTCCCAGAGTTCCAGGATTACAGGTGTGCGCCGGCATGCCCAGATCATTAGTGTCTTAAATCTGTCCTACACAGGTCTTCAATCATCCAACTTCTTATCTTCTTAGCCTCTCTGGGCCCTCAACACCCTTTTCCAGGAAAGCACCTCAGAGGGACTGGGGAATCTGCTTTTCTAGGGATCCTTAAAAAAGACCTCATTTCCCAGACCAGACAACTGATCTCAGATTCCCAGAGCTGTCAGTATAAACTACTCCAGCAGTGCAGCCGTTATGCATCGGCGGCCTCCACCCAGCCATTGCTTCCTTGCTCTCCCTGGATTCCTGCTATTCACAGCATTACACTCACAGCTCATTTGTGTCTTTCATATCACTGAGCCGTTAGCCTGTCTTACTCTGATTTTCATGTACAATTTACAAATAGTATGGCAAGTCAGAATCCTTCTGGGAGGGTGGTCCCCAGTGCTCTCTGGCTCCATCAGCAGTGTTTTTGTTTTTGTGCTACTAGGGATTGAACCCAGGGCTTTTGCACTGAGCTACGTCCCCAGCACTTTTATTATTTTCTATTTTGAGACAGGGTTTTACTAAGTTGCTGCAGAGTTTCCCAGGATGAGCTTGAAACTCCACCCTGCTTCAGCTTCTCAGAGTGTTGGGATGCAGTTTTTTTGGCGGGGGGGTGGTGGTGCTGGGAATCGAACTCACAGCCTTGTGGTTTCCAGGCAAGCACTCTACCACTTGAGCTCAATCCCCAGCCCCTACAGGCAGTTTTATTGGTGGCACAGGAGCCATCTTCCTCATTCCCTGGGTCTTGGATGGAAATGGTTTCCAAATGGAGTATGCCTGGAAGAAACCGTCTATATATACTTTCATCTCACAATAGTTCCGGCCATTGAACATTACGATGCTTGTTGGGAAGACGGTATTTTTCAAAGATACCGTGTTATTACCCAGGACCCTGTTCCTGTCGGGATATCTGGGAACTAATACAGTGGAGAGTCCCTCCTGTTTAGAGTTATCAGAGGTAGCAAAGAAAAAGAGAGATACCCAATTAAACCTGAATTTCAGATTAACAACAAATAATTTTCTGCATCTTTTATAGAAGGTGCTTTGGGGAAAAACTATTAATAAAGAACTGTGAAAAAATTCTAGCACTCAGCTGTTACGTTTTTCTAAACAGCAAAATATTATTTTGGGGAAGTAAACAATCAAGTTCCTAACTGGAATGGAAGGAACATAGTTGGGTACAGGGCAGGCTCGATTTATACATGTACAAGTAAACAAGTGGTCAGCTATTTTTAAATGTACCTACTGTGTGCAATGATTAGGTGATCCAATTGTGATCTTCTGAGGAGGGAAGCAGGTTATTTCTATTTTTGCCGCCCACTAAATCCTCCTTAAAACTACATTTTTGAACAGAATTATAAAGAGCTTGCTCTCATCTTGGATGCTAGAGAACACTTCTATGGAGGCAGATGACACAACGCACAGTCTGTGCGGTCCTTGCCGCAGCCAGCTAGGTCTTGAGAAGGCACAGCTCTCTACAGCCACAGCATGTCCCGCACTCATGGCACTCTGTTTTGTTTAATCCAATTAGTTTACATTTTATGAAATAATTCTAACCCAGATAAGAATATAGAGAAAAATATATCAGACCTCATATTTCTACCATCAGCTCTAACATCTATAGATTTTTAAATACAAATGTAATAAGACTTTTGGGCAGTTCACATTATTCATTCTCCTTAGACTATAAATGTACATGTATAAATCCACAAATAGTATTGTCCTGTATGTTTCTAAACCTTGAGTAAATTATATCTTTTTAACATTTGCTTATTCCACTTAGTAACATTTTTCTGAGATTTAGCCACACCCCAGATTCTAATATCTGGCAGGGTGGATCCCCCTCATTCTCAAAATTGCCATAGTTAATCTTTTGTAATTTCTACCACACAGATTTTAGAATCAGCTTATCGAGTTCCAGGAAAAGTTCTGTTAGGATTTCAAACAAAACAGAGTGCCACGGGCACGGGAAATGCTGCGGCTGTAGAGAGCTGTGCCTTCTCAAGACCTAGCTGGCTGCGGCAAGGACCGTGCAGGCTGTGTGCTGTGTCATCTGCCTCCATAGACATGTTCTCCAGCATCCAGCATCCAGCAGGCTCTTTATAATTCTGTTCAGAAATGCAGTTTTAAGGAGGATTCAGTGGGTGGAAATGAGTAGAATTTATAAACTAAATTAGGATTTTACTTACTCTACTGTCTTACTGGACCATAAATATCTGGTGGCTGGAAGACTAGATTTTTTTTTTTGTTTTTACTTTCGAAAGCAACAATTAACTTATGAAGTGCCATGTCTCCCAATTACAGACTTATAAATTCTCCCACTGAACATATAATGTGGGATAAAGACCCTTACAAAAAAATCCTGGAACTCTAGACTCACTCTGGGTCTAAAAAATTTCTGATCATTTTATAATTTGAGGGAAAGGGTACCACCTATTATATCTCAGTGAGAAAAATGTCAGTCTCTTATGAGAGAACGAAACACTGATCTGTAGAGCATGGTGTCAGGGACCTCGGTGTCTTTAAAAATCATTAGATTTTTCCATTGGTTTGGTTTCTGGGAAATTGGAGAGGTTTTCACCAGGAGGGACAAAACTTATTTATTTTTCAATGGATTGTAATTTAAAGATGATTGTTTATCTTATTCCAAGTATTGGGTGGGAAGGACTCTGAAAGTAGGCCAGTAGTTGTGGACATGAAATGTCTCTGAATCTATAATTCATATGTAATAGCCAGAGGGAAACTTGCCTTACTGGTGCACTAAAGGAATGATACATGCAGCTAGATTAGTAGAAGAATATAGTCAATAAATAAACATTTTTAAAAAGCAAATATTTAAAGATATGGATTAGCTAGAAACCATTTAGAACCAAGAATTCATTACAACAGTTCAAAATCATCCAGATCATGCAATCATTTTCTCTCTATGAAGGAGAGTGAAAAGCAGGGAGCTTGCCATTTGAAACTGGAAAAACAAACAAACGAACCAAAAAAAATTACCCTGACAGTATTTCTTTCGTTTGTACTTTTACCTTAAAGACATGAAAGGCTTCAAACTGGATGTTGGGACTCTTATCTCGCAGGAGATTCATCATCAGCTTCAGGTTCTCCGGCTTGCTGATGTACTTAGTCATAATGGCAAAGTTGTGGCGGTCCAGGATCAGTTCACCCAGCAGCTACAAGAAAAAACAAAGCGAGAGCTATTATCTGTCTCACAATCACCTTATTCAAATATATCTCACTGGGCTGGGGATTTAGCTCAGTGGTAGAGCGCCTGCCTAGCAAGCGCAAGGCCCTGAGTTCGATCCCCCGCACCCGGAAAAAAAAAAAAAAAAAAAGAACAAATATATCTCACTAAAAAATAAAATATAAAAAAGGTACTGTGAAAAAAATGATAGTCATTAAGTACATTTTAAAAAACAGACATATAGCTAGGTATGGTGGTGCAAGCCTGTAATTCTAGCACTCTTGGAGGCTGAGGCAGGAGAACCACAAATTCAAGCCCAGCCTGGGCAACTCGGCAACTTAGTGAGACTCTCTCAGAATAAAAAATAAAAAAGGGATGGGAATGTAGTTCAGTGCAAAGGACCTGGGTTCAATTACCAGTAACACACACACACACACACACACACACACACACACACACGCACGCATGCACGCACAGAGGCATAAAAGCAGCAGTTGTTATTTCACATGGTTTTCTTAACATTGCGGCTTAGAGCACTTTTTTCCAGCCAGTCAGTGTTGCAGCTTACCAAGAGATAGAAATAAATTAATCTTCATCGCTTAGTTTAATTATCTTACTTTCCAATAATGTATTGCTCCTTGGAATGGGAAGGAGCATTCAGGTAGGGTGGGAATAACAAAATTGATTCTACAATTGTCCTTTCGTTCCCAACAAATGCACCATAGGAGTTCGCTGGAAACGTAACTTTATGTTAAGTGACTCTTACCTTGCCCTGGACTTTTATTATAAAATCTGATATAAAGCCAGGAAAAAAATCAGTGACTCTGAATCCATATCCTAACTTTTCAAGTGCATCGGGCTTTTAGGAAAAAGTAAAGCAAAACATTTTATGGTAGCAAAAATTTAATAAGTTTCCTCAAATGTGACTTTAAAGCAAAATTATGATACCCAAAGTGAAAAGAGCCGAAGATCATCCAGCAGCTTGGCTGAAGGCATCGCTGTGTTCCCTGTCCGGGAAACTTTTGTTCCCAAGAGAGTGGAAGTAATTCCTGAAGCTTCAGCAAGCAGGCGGCGCAGGGCATCATTATGTGAGTTCCTACATGAGACCCACTTCTCTGTCGGTCTCTATTTACTGTCGGTTCTTTCTGGGTAATACACATTGCATTGATGTTTACAAGAATCCTGGATGGGAGGAAGTCGCCTGTCTAGCGGAGGGCTAGCTGTCCATCACAGAACCGAGGTGGTGCATACGGGTACCTGTGCATGCACATGTGCACTTCAATGTATAGCTGTCAGCCAAGATCCTCTGTCCAGGATCCATCTTTTGTCTATTTAACAAATAAGAACTACACACCTGAAGGTTTGGTGCACTCAAATAATGTCTGTTAAATCTGAAAAAAGGATGGCCACTGTTGGATGTTAGCTGGCCTTTAGTTATTCTCATATCCATGGAGCAGCACCAGTGTAATGAGATTGCAAATCTTCATTCTCTGTAACCTCCCTGTAGTACAGAGGTAACTGCACACTCTTCTGGAAATTCTGTTTGCTGCCCACTTCAACGTTACTGCTCTCCTGTGGCTTCTCAGCTCCTGACTGTCTGCCTGTCACACACACACACACACTCCCCCCGCTCCTTGGCCTGGCTCGGACAGTGGTTGGGGAGACCCCTCTTCCTCTCCCGCCTCTCTCACCTGCTTCTGCGCTCCTTGTCTGTCCCCATCTGTACTCACTTTGCCTCACAATGCAGTTATCTGCGTAGCTGCATCGGGCTCCTGTCTGACCCTTCCTACCTACCTGCATGCTGTGTGTGGATGTCACTGTGGAGTCTCCTGGCAACAGAGCTCTTCCCCGTTACAAAAGGCACAGAAGAAGCAAAGCACAGTTTTATTATTAAATAAGCATTACACTCCAGATACTCTATGACAGAGAGACTTCACAGACATAAAATTCCACCTATACATACAGCCAAGCTGCTACAGTCCACTGCCTAATAGGTTCTGAAGGTGAAAAGTAACCTGCTCCACCAGGCGTGGTGGCACACACCTGCAATCCCAGCACTTGGGAGGCTGAGGCAGGAGGGGTGCTGTGAGTTTAAGGCCAGCCTGAACTACACAGCGAGACTTTGGCTCAAAAAAACCTCAATAATAATAATACAAAGAAGAAGAACAACAACAATAACCTGCCTCCTATAAGAAGACTTGGCAGCACGATTTCTGTGCATTCTTTAGAGTTCACCCTAAATTCACCTGGTAATTTAGGTCTTTTTTTTTTTTTTTTAAGCGAATTGCCTTTAGAGAAAAATTCCTACATCAAACTCCTGGGTGTCAGGGAGATTGCAGAGTTACCTGCCTAGATGTTTACACGGCACAAGGGTGGCTCCCTGACCCGCAAAACTTCTGAGCTGTGAAGCTGACAGATTTCTTTAGTTTCTAAAGGCATCTATTTACCTACAGTTAAAGATCATATATACATAAGGGTTGGTGATTTAGCTGAAGTAGTAAAGCGCTTGTGTTGCAACCTCAAGGCCCCAAGTTTGAGTCTCAGCAACACCGCCCCCCCAAAAAAGAGATGATATATATCACATATGGGCATAACAAAGGGTTTTGGCCAAAAAAACCTTCATTTTTTGAAAACTTATCCTTAAAATTTACAAACATATATACATGTACATACAATAGATAATTGTTGAGGGTTACATTTATGAGTTCAATTCAGGTGAAGTGACTTCAGTACTTATTCAATTCTTATGCAGATACCTACACATACAAATTCTACCCAATTTATTCTTTGCTCACATAATTTCACAGCTTTCTTATACAATTAATTGTGTTAAATAACTTGACTAACACGGCATTTTGGCCATTAAATGTTAATCTATTTTAATTAACGCTAATGATGACAAGATGTACAAAGAATTAAAGTAATAATCAGTAAATGGAAAGAATTCACATATTACTTATTTAAAGTTTACTTTATGTGCCTCACAGTAGTAGTAAAACCAGGCAGCAAATGGAACTAAGAGTTTTTTTTAACTTAGTGTTTTAATGAAATTGATCAGAGCCAAGAATTCCACCAAGCTTCTTTTGAAGTATAATCTGTCTTTCTTGCTAGTAATTAAATGCCAGGCCTCTGAAAAAGAAAGAAATTGCTACACCCTGTCACATGAGGGAAAGGAATTTCTCTGTTAATTACTCTTTATCAACACCAGGATTCTAAGGACCTAAAGACCAAGACAATCTGGAAAATTTGGAATACAATTAACAAAAGCCAGCAGGTAATAAAAACTTTGGAATCAAAATAACATAGTTCTTAAGCCAGTTTATTATGTAAAAAGTCATTTACTATTACAATATCTAACCTCTCTTGGAGGTTGCAAAAAAAACCTGCAAAAAATCTATCTAAAAAACTTTACAGAATTCATACACAAAAACACGCTCCTTCTGTCAAAATAGAATCTGCTCCCACAGATCTAACTTCTGAAATGGCTTCAGTGCAGCTTCCCAGAACATTCTTCTATCAAAGAAAAGAGCATACATTTAATGAGCTCAGTATTACGTGTGAAACGTTTCACAGTCATCTACATTTCTTCTCCCTTGAACAGGGTTAACCTAAGATCATTTTAGCACTAGCTGTGCCTATAATCTAGTACTCAAAAAAGCCAACTCTTTATGAAGAGTTCTAAAACTTTCGAACTTCTTATATATGCTTTGTTCGCCTTTTGCGAGGCTTTTTTCCCACTGTCTGACCAGTGCTCGTTTTTCTCATGTTGTAAAAACTGTGTGAGACATTTAACTGTAAAGGGTTTTATTCAGGAAAGGCAGCCAATGCGGTAGGTCCAACTGCAACTGCAAGCTGGCAGGAACAAGTTTCATTCACACTCTCGTCCCAATTTGGAATACATCAGTCCCTTCTAGGGATCAAACTCTGGGGATAGTGAAGACTAGGAATATTTATTTGTAGAATTTAATTTGATTTATTTAACAAATTATAGTGCCGAGTTGGCAGCATAGCTCAGTGGTGGAGTACTTGACTAGCGTGCCTGATCCCAGGGTTCGTCCTCAGCAAAAACAGTCTGTAGTTTTGGCCATGAGTGAGGCTCTGCCCTGAACACTTTACAGACATGGATGGGGGAAGAAGACAAGGACAAAGTGGAGCTGAAGACATCCAGACAAAAGATCAAGGGCAATCGAGACTTGGGCCAGAGTGGATGCCAGTAAGAAAACAGTAAGAAAGAAAAGGCAGGAAGATGGCTGAGAAGGGATATGATCAGCTAAAAACACAACTGTCAGTTCTGTGACTTTGTCTAGGGTCCTGGAGAAAATCATAGCAAAAGTCTGCTCATGTTCTTGTCACTGCTAAACATGGTACAAGGGTAAGTTCTAAAGACCACCAGCCTTCAGCTTTCTTCCTCTCAACAGTCCAGAATCTGACAGACACACTGAAAAGAGAAGGTGTTTGGCAATGTATCAGCCATTTCTCACACGCTGGCCCTTTAGACCACTGACATCTTGTTTACTATTCCAGCTGCCACCTCCCCTCCAGGGCCGGTACCTCCTGCGATACAGACAAGCCCCCTGTTCTGGCTGTTCGCGTGGGTCCTTCTGTTCCTTAGGTACACAGGTGTGGTATCTTGTCTCTCTCTCAGCAAGCTCTCCACAGCAGGGAGAGCAGAGCGGAGGCCACAGTCTCTGCCTGGAGGTCGGTGCCATGCACAAGCTCCGGCACACTGTGGGATTTCTTCTTACATGGATCACCTTGTATAAGTTTCTGACTCAATAAAGAGTGCTGAATGACAGGTTGGAAACTGACCCATCCGTTAACAAGTGAAGCCCGAGCAGTGAGGGCATAAATACAGGGGAAAGCAGGTCATGGCTGACGCATATCACCACAGATGAAGTACATTAAAAATGTGGCACTGGGCTGAGCGTTGTGGCGCACTGGGGAGGATCAGGCAGGAGGACTGTAGCAAGTTCAAGGCCAGCCAGGCCACATAGTGGGTTCAAGGCCAGGCTGAACTACATAGTTAAGACCCTGTCTCAAAAAAAAGTAGCACAAAACATTTACTGCCTTAGTTTAAAACTGTATTTAATATTTAGAAACAAATGCATTGTCTTGTGAATGTTATTATCCTGACACATAAAAACCACACAAGTATGCCATTCAGTGAGCTCGAACATCTTACAAACTGCTTGACTAAAAACAGTCAGTTTTATTATCTGCCAGGAACACTTCTGAATATCCGAATGTGCAGGGCAGAGATGCGGCTCTAACCCATGCTCACCGCCTCACACCGGCGCCCACCTCCCTGTGGCCAAAGGCCGTGTCCAGGCACCTTTCGCAGGGAGGGCAGGTGCCCGTGAACACGCGGGGCCTTGCTCCTTCAGGCTTCCCGGCACTGCCACCAGCACTTCACAGGAGACATGGTTTCAAACAGAAAATGCCTTTCGGTTTTACACACACACGAGCATACACACATACACACACACACAAAATCTTATCTAGAAATATTTCAGTTCTTCACAATTTAAGCCTCAGCTCAAAAGTCAACTTACTGAAAAGGAATCACAGACACTCCAGCTGCTACCCGTGTATTCCCCAAAATAAGACCTAACCAGAAAATAATCAGCCTTGAAAGCTAGAGATCAAAAATGCCAGCCCCACTCAGCCTATCCTTGTATTCCAAAAAATACTTGAGGCAAAATATTTACATTATTTCGCTATAAAGTACAGCCATAACATCAACATACCTCTCCAATAACAAAAAAGGATACTTCGATTGTTCTATATTTACCTACCTACTAGTAGATATTATTTCCTAGCAAGTTATCAACTTACAGGGACACTAACAAAGACATTTTATATTACCTTTAAAGATTGTCTTTTAGTCACATAATTCTCAGACTGAAGCAATTTCTCATAGTCTTCAAAAATCTAATGGAAAGAAAAGAAATATGAGAGCACAGAAGCAGCAGCATGGTCCTGCATTAGGCTTTCTCTCTTCTCAGGAGGCCGCTGTGCTGGGCACTCTGTCACCCCTGTACTCTGTCTGCGAGGAAGTCTCACGGCTCGCCACCCTCCTCTACACAGACACTGTGGGATGTGGCGTTCAAGGGAGACGGGAGACAAGCGTCTCTATTTAATTTTAGCTCTATGAATTAGAAATTGAGTCAAAAATTGCAAGATTTGGGTTCTCCCAAATTATTTTGATAAGCCATCTATTAAAAATTGCAAGATAATTCACTTTGTGCCATCTTTAAAGAAATCCATTTATGTAGCCTGGCATGTATGTGTCCACAAAGAATTTGGGAAAATATTAAATACTGCAACCCATAAAGAATCAGACGGTCAAGTTCAGAGTGTGAGCAGACGTGGCGACACTGCTGCCTGGTGGCCGTCCGAGCCCCCCTGGCCTCTCTTGAGCACTTCGCACCCACAGAAGCTTCTGACGTGGGGCCTGCTGCGTCCTAACATGGGCGTGGGCGTGGCCGAGGCCTCCAGGCCCACAGTGATGCGGCTGGGAAACTGTCTGCCTCCTCCAGCCGTGAGAGCACGGTGATGGCGGGCTGAGCGGGAGGGGAGGGCAAGGGAGTTCAGGAGGCAGAGGGTGGAGGCAGGCGCAGCCTCCGCAAGCTGAGCGATGGGGGTGTGTGCGCACCTCCTATGACGGCAAGTGCCGCGCACCCAGGACAACTACCCATGAAAACTGGAGACAGTAAGCCATGAGTGCTGGGGGTGCCTGTAGTCCCTACTGCCTGGGAGGCTGAGGCAGGAAGATCATTTGAGTGCCTAAATATGAGACCAGGACAGGCAACACAGCAAGACCCCATCTCAAAAGCAGAAAAATTAAAGTAAAAAAGCAGTAGCTCATATTAAAGTCACATTGTTACATTCTGTTATATGAATGACATTTATTCTGTCTTCTCAAACACAAGGGGGATTTTGCGGATTGTTAAATTTATCAGACAAATAATAAAGTGTGATAAATTTTCATTGTAACTATAAAATGCAAATACGTGTGAAAGGTATGATTAAGTCCCATCTGAAACCCTGTCTCAAAAAAATAAAAGTGAAAAATGAGAGAGCGAATGTTTGGGGAGGGTTGGGGTTAGGGGAGGGCTTTCTTGAATACCTAAAGAATAAGTTGGATTCACCTCTTGAACTCACTATGAAGCCCAGGCTGGCCTTGAACTCATGGGGATCCTCCTGCCTCAGCCTCCCAAGTGCTGGGATTATAGGCATGTGCCACCATGCCTGGCCCAGACACTGGTTGTTCTGATAGTAAATAAATCTAAATATCAACCAAGTAAAAGTTGGTCAGGGTGAAATGTTCTTTGATTGGAGTTACCTACTGCCCCTTTAGAACAACATGACCATTCTTTTCCTTCTTCCAGGGCTGGGGTTCAAACCAGGGGCCCTGAGTGTGCTAGGTAGGCAAGTGCTCTACCACTGGGTTGCACACCCAGCTTCTGGGCTTTTTTTGTTTGTTTTGAGACAGGGTCTCACTTTGTAGTTCAGGCATGTCTTGAACTCACTGTGTAGCTCGGGCTGGTCTCAAAATTATAGTAATCCTCCTGCCTCAGCCTCCCCAGTGCTGGGATCGCAGGTGTGTACCCCACTCCCAGCTTGGGTTTTCTTATCTCAAGATCAAAGTAAGCAGGTGGTGGTCATTTACTGGCTCTGCAGAGCACAAAAGGAAGAGATGTGAAAAATGGCAAAGTCCTGACCACTTATCAGCCTCAATTTTACATAAACCTACTAGAGGTATAGTTGAGTATGGTGGATTTCACTTGTGTATGACAAAGAGGTGCAATTTCTCAATGATCTAAAAGAGGGAAAAGAGAAAGAAGCAAAGTCTTAAAAATGATTTCTACTTACAGTGTCATAATTTTGTTCTAAGAAGTCTGCTACCAACACTTTATGTCTGGTTAGTAAATCCTAGAAAGAGAACAACCAAGTAAAACAAAATTATTATAGAAAGTATATTTTACAGTTTCTGAAATTCTAAAGGTCATTTTCGCCTTGCTAAATCCAATCATCTGAAACATGTAAAACATGCAAAAGTTGCGAAAGAACATTTTCATCTATACCACAAAATTACTTCCATTCTTACTTTAAGGTGTGAATTACATTTGTTTCAGGTTAAAAATAACAAAAACACCTAGTGTTTAATCTTGTATTTCAAATTCATATTATTGTTAGATTTATAAAAAATAGTGAAAAAAATGGCACCTAAGATATGAGTTAGTAGAGTATTTCTTCAAGCCATTAACTCTACATTACGATTATGATACAATCATAGTTTTAATAAAGTTTACAAAGATCTCTTTCAAATGTCATTAGTACCTAATCTTTTTTTGTGTTTTTTTATTTCTTAATTTTCAGATGTGATCTTGCCATGTTGCACAGGCTGCTCTGGGACTCAAGTGACCCTGCCGCCTCTGCTGGGATTGCAGGTACGCTGCCGCGGCACCTGGCTCTATTCTAGTTTTTCTTTCTTTCTTTGTTTCTTTGTTTCTTTGTTTCTTTCTTTTTTTTTTTTTTGGTGGTACTAGCTTTAAACAAGAATTCAGAATGGTTTAAAACTTTATCTCACAAATGTATTTAATAGATTTTCATGCATATTAACCTTTCATTTTTTCCCCCTAACCATTTTTAAATGGGGTGCTAGGACGCTGGGAAGCTCAGGAATGACATTGACGGTGTCACCTGTATTGTCCTGCTCTCTGGCAAACAGGCTGTAAGACATCAGTGCAAGTATGCTAAGTAGCACAATGCGTGCTCTTAAAGTTGAAGAGAAGCAATCCTATATCATTACCGGTATAAACTTGGAAAAATGGCATAACAATATAAAGGGACTTTTCACAATCTTCAACTCAAACCTAAATTATACCCTTATTTTACTTTTATGTTGCAAGAAAACACGAGCACACCTAATCCTTTTTATATGTTTAGAGGCTAATTCTCTGCTCAGGTACTGTGCAGAATTTAATTAAAAACAAGAATTTTCAGGTTTTCCAAAACAAAGTCTTATACTTTAATACATATTTAATTAAAACTTCCCAAAAGGTCAAGGAAGATGTAGAACATAGCTTCACAGAGCAAAAGCAGGCAGCGACCATGGTAAAACTCACTTCCATTTAATTTAATTTAATTTAATTTTTAAAGAGATGTAAAGGGATTTATTAGGCAGAATTTAAAGTACACACTCAATAAAATAAGAGCACAGGCCCTCAAGACAGGCATGTTACCGTTCGGAGCTGGGAATATTTCTGTGTGCTTCTGGCGGTGGACATTTGTGGAATTTGTTGGTTTATGGGAAGAAGTATGGCCCGGCACAGGAAGATAATGGCCCATTTTTCAGGTGAAAGGTAGCTGACTTTTTATAGGAGAAAAGCAGGGTCAAGTCTATTTATTTTTAAATGGGTGATCTAAGATATTTTACTTAAAAACTTTCATTGAAATCTCTGTTTCTCCATTTTAAGGTCAGGTTTATCAACTAAGCTAATTTATGGTCTTATAGTATCTTTAAGGGATTTGGGGTGTGATGGGCCTGGAAGAAAAGCAGCATAAACAAGCCTAGGAGAACAGATAGGGACAAGCCTGGCTAACTCTGTACCCTGAAGTTGTAGTCTTCTTGAAGTACAATTTTAAAATATTTCCTCTATTCTACCACATCTCCCCTCATGAGACTCTGATCCCTTATTCTTAGGGGTGCAGAGGGGCCCAGGATCTGTCTTCTTATGGCTGCTTCAGGCTGATGGGGCCGCTGACCCTGACTAGCCAGGGATCAAAAGTTTCACTCTGATTGATCAAAAGGAGACATAGAAATACAGGTTTTGGTGGTTGATGAAACATCATTTTTTGATGTTCTGGAAAAGAAGACAAGGACGATTGCAAGTTATTGATGCTTAAGCTTTGTTTTATAACTGTGTTATATAAGCAAGGGCCAAAAAATTAAAAGTAGAATACTGGTGAATAAAGGGTCCAAGAAGTTGCCACTTATTTCTGTTTTAATAACAAGAAAAAGTAAAACAGTTAAGGCATTTTATACAAATTTTTGATCGTTTATTTTTTAATTGATAAATATGGTGAGCATACACAATAGGATGTTCTGAAATACGTGTACACTGTGGAATCACTTGTTAGGCAACCACTCTACCACTGAGCTACACCCTCAGCCCTTGGCTTGGATCTTAAATGTCCCCCGCAAAACAATGAACTGAAGGCTTGGTCACCCGCCTGTGGAACTACCGGGAGGTGGTGGAGCCTTGTTTTTATTTTTGGAGATGGGTCTTGCTATGTTGCCTAGGCTGGTCTCAAACTCCTGAGCTGAAGCAATCTACCTGTCTCAGCCTCCTGAGTAGCTGGGACTACAGGAGAGGTGACGGCACTCGGTTCAGATGATGGAAACTTTTAAGAGGTGGGGCCCAGGTGGAGAAACTCAGTCACTAGAGGTCACCGGGCCCTGGTCTTCGAAGGGGATGCTGTAACATACGCTCCCTTCTCTCTCTCCTCAGCTCCAGCGGCCATGAGGTGAGCAGCTTTGTTCTACCACACTCCCCCCGTGTTTCAACCTCCCCCAAGCCTGAAGTAACTAAGCCAGCTGACTGGATTGAGAACAGTATAGACAGGAAATTAGGGGCCGAGGCACGCACTCCTCTCCACCCAGTTAGGCCCCAGCACCACCCGAAGGCCTCCCTCCGTATCAGCCCGCTCCACCCACTCAAGCTCAGATGCCAGCTTAGCATTCCGTACAAACCGACCAAAGCACATCAGTCTCTTTCTCTTTTTAACTCTCTTGCTCTTGAGCCCACGAGCCTTATTTATCTGCACAGCATGCAGTGTGCTTTTTTGTCATCCTGGCACCATTTCTCTGTGACAGTCAGGAAACATAGCTGCTTTTCCCTCACCATTGAGTTACGCTTTGCAGTTCTTTGTTTGCCATACAAAAGAATCTATCTGTTGGCCACCACATGGTAACAAAACCTTTGAAGCTGTGAGTCAAATTAAATTTGTTTATCTCAGGTATTTTGTCCCAGCTACAGAAAGCTAACATGTGGCCTAATGGAGCTAATTAGGCTATATGTTACCTGGCAATGTGGTGAGAAGACAAAATCTACTCTTTTGATTTCCAAAATATAGCCAGTCATGGCGGTGCATGCCTGTAATACCAGCACTCGGGAGGCTGAGGCAAAAGGATCTCTGTGAGTTCAAGGCCAGCACGGGCTACATCGTGAGTTCAAGGCCAGCCTGAACTACATAATCAGACTCTATCTCAAAACAACAACAAAACATTGTTATTAATTATAGTCATCAGATTGTAAGACAGATCTTTTGAACTTATTCCTCCTAGCTAACTGAAATGGGGTGGGCAGAGAGTCTCACTTACATTGGCTGGCTGGTCTTGAACTTGGTATCCTTCTGCCTCAGCCTCCCAAGTAGCTTAGATTATATTTGTGGGCCACCATACCCCGTTCATCTTCTTTATAATACCCATTGTAAGAAATGTGAGGCAATATCTCATAGTCTTAAAATTTTCAAGTTCAAAAACAGTGAGACTAGCCCTGATTTCCTACTACTTATTATCAGACAACTTGACCAGCCACTGTGGCTATCTTTGCAAATGTGGTGCTTTTTTTTCCTCAGTGGAACAGAGCACCCAGAACTATTCTAATAGAACTGGAGTTTTAAAATGGGAAGACTCTATTAGGGTTCCATTTCCAGCATGTTTGAAGTCTTGATTCAAATTAGTCCCTCAGTAAGGGGATCCCTGAGAGAGTAATGTAGTTCCACGGCAGTTTGGGGGTTCCCTAAGAGGATGTTTGGGATGCCTAGTCTTCATCCCTGCTTCTGCTATGGGGAGGAAGAAGCAGGGATTTTCTGAGTTGACTCAGGATAGAAGGGTTCTTGTGATGGGCTGCAGTAGACATAGTGGACTGTGGCACCTGTGGGAATTCTCCACTTACTAATGGCTGTCACCCCTGTGAGTAGGAACCAGGCCCCTCCACGGCTTCAGCAGAGCACTGGGCAGATCACTCTGCCTGGAAAGGTTACATAGTGTTACCCCAAAGAAAGAGAAATTGAGAGTTCTGTTAGAACCAGAACATCAAGTTCCAAAAACAAAAAAAATGAAATAACTTAAAAATTCAATAATAGAAAAACATAATACCTTAGGGTAGAATTCCTCCAGCATACATATGTGGGTACACCAATAAATGACAGGCTGTCTGTCTCATTCATACACATCTACACTTGAATGTATATATGATGTATATAGACCTAGATATACCCTCAAATTTACGTACATGGTAGGTATATACACAAAATGAGAAATCATACCTTATGTACATTTACATATGCTGACATACACATACACATACTACTAGACAAATATAACCTCTACTTTATTAGAGATCATACAACTGAGTGAGGGAAAACTCACAAACACTAACTAGAATCCTGCCCAAGAAGGAAAAAGCAGAAACTGCAAATGAAAGAAAGGTCAGATTTGAAAGAATTTAAAATTAAAAAGATGTATTTGAGATAGTGTATTTCATCCCTTCTCCTAATAATTTTGATCTGATGTGGCCAAAGTACACACCATATAAGCATTATGCTAAAAAAATTTGACATTCATTGTTTAGTGAATTCCGATTGGGAAACTCAGGGTGGAGCGAAGTGGCAAGGATGTGAGGCTGAGTGTTACTAATTGTTAGGGTGTGTGCCACACACAAGACACATGTTAGTTCTAATCTTCACAACAACTCAAAAAACAGGGATTATTTTAATTTCACAGATGAGGAAAATGAAACTTGAAGGTTAACTAAATGACTTAAAGACATACAGTTAATCAGGTGGCAGAGAGAGAGATGGAATTCAAACCACTTCAATTAAGTAGATTCTTGGAGGGATGAAGGAGATGATGATCATAAGGAATCTGTTCAGTGAAAGGACTATACTTAGACAACACCATGGCAAAAATATAAACTAACGATGTGAAAACATTAATAATTAAACTAGGTCGTGGTTATCTTGGCACAAAGCGAAAAAAGTGAGCCTAGGGTTAAAAACAGAAAAAAAAAAAAATCAAAGCCAATAAAAACAACCAGTCAAACCAAACTCCCTGAGACCAGATAATTGGGAAAAAAAAAAAAAAGTGACCTATGGTCACTGTTTACATTTACCATAAAGGTATTCTGGTAAAATATAGAAAACTAGTGTTTTCAATTCTGGCAGTATGCTAGAAAACTTTTTATGGTTATTTTGTATTTCAAAGAATTGACAATTCAATGGAAAATAGATTGAAGTACAAATCTAAATATAGTTTATTTTTGTCATTCAATATTGCTGAAAATTAAATTGAATGTATGATAGTAGGGATTACTATCAAGTATGATTGATTGATTGATTGGTGCTGGGGACTGAGCCCAGGGCCTTGCACATGCTGGCTGGGCGTGCACTCCATTGCTGAGCTACACCTCTAGTCTTAAGTATGTTTTATTCTAATAAATGTTGAAAAGACTTTGAGGATATTTTCAAAAATACATATTTATCAGGTATTTGCTTTCCCCCTCCATTAGAGTTTGTTCTATGTTTGTAATTATGTGAAATCTTATTTAGGGTTTTTTTTTTTTTTAAATAAAGGAACTAACTTGTTTCCATGACAGCAAAGAGCCATCTGATAGAAGAGAAGAAAAAAATGGGACTATAGTGTCTATTAGAAAACACCTCCTTCATTTTTTATGCCCAGGCATTTTGCTAGAAAAAAGTGGAATCAACCATTGTATTAGTCATTCTTCATATTCGATGTAATGGAGGCCTGTCTCGTCTCATGCTCAGATTCACCCTTCCTGGGAGCTCACTGGCATCGTGGGATAGTGTTCTGTCAGTGAGGCTGAGCTGCCTGTGAAACAAACCCAGTTCCTGGGATTTCACAGCACATTGTATCCTTGGGGTCTGTTCCCAGGCCTTCTCACTCTTTTTCAGTCTCCCTCACTCTTTGCTACTCTTGATAGTTTTCTTTTTCCTTGCTCTGCCTTTGTCTTCCCTCATACTTTGCTCTTCTTTAATCCCCCTTGCAGGGCTCCAGCTTAGTATGACTACAGACATGTTCACCATAAGTGCCCTGGCACACAGCTGGAACCCTACAGAACAAGCAAAGTCATTAAAATGGTCAGCTGTGTGTTTTGTGCTGGCCACTGATGCCTGAACTGTTTCTTGACTAATACTTGACATATGAATAGTTTCTGAGAAAACCCAGGTACATTCTGGTTGCCCACAGCCCACCTTTATCTAGCTTAGCATATAAAACCCCTTCTCCTACTTAGGGTGCAAGGACCCTCCCAGTCTTGCAGCCACCCAAGACACACTTCTGTCCTTAAGTCCCCCATAAATTACATTTGGTCCAACCCTGGATTTGTCTGCATCTTTCTTTGGTCTTTGGCACCTTCTGCCTTTGGTCTTTGGCACCTTCTGCCTTTGGTGGCTGATTCTCATACACCACAACTGAGTTTTTCAGAAGTCTCTCTACCAATCTCTTTCTCTTTCTCCCTCCACCCCCCTCCCATATCACTCAAATCTCTGGCCCTTCATCGACTCTTCCCACTCTCTCCCACTTGTGAGATAGACTATGTTTTGACAGATTTAAGACACCTTCTCAGGTGTGAGTAAACTCTTAGCTGCTGCTAATAGATAGTTTTCTGTACTTCAAACCACTGCTTTCCCCTTTTCTACCTCTGGAGAGCTATTAAAAAGAACTAATTATTACCCAGGTCATAGGCAATGTTTAAACTCTGTCCATTAAGTAATAAGATTAGAGTATATTTGGATACATATTCAGATATGAATATGTATTTAAAATAACATAAAAATAGTCATTTCACCCAATAAATTTTTAAATGTTATATATTATATTCTGAAAAATTGTAGAAGTATATTTGAAAGATGTAAATGGAATAATTAAATTGCTGAAATACTTTTAAAGGAATGAATCTGAAGAAGTACTTGTGGGCTGGGGATGTAGCTCAGTGGTTAGAGTGCTTGGCTTGCAAGCACAACAACCCTGAGTTTGATCCCCAGCACCAAAAAAAAAAAAAAAAAAAAAAAAAAAAAAAAAAAAAAAAAGTGCTTGTAAGTAAATTAACTTTATTTACATTAGGGTCAGCCCAAAAGCCTATTTTTAGCTTATAATATTTTTGGAATTCCTTTTCTGAAATGGCCTTCAGAATCAATTTGGTAGACACTAAAGCTAATCAGATTCTATTTTAGTCATCTTAAAATTTATTTTTATCACAATTATTATTATGCAAAACAAAAACAGCTCTAGCTAAGTTGACCATCTGCCTTAAACACTAACTTGGATGTCAAATAGCTTTTTGTTTCCAAAACTTTTATCTGCTCCCAAAGGACAAAGATTTTCCATTATTGCAAAAGGAACATGCTACAACCATTAATAAGAATTTCAAGACATATTAAATAATGTCAAGATAATAAGCATAAACAAATGGTTTTCTAAAACAGAAATCTTGGAGGTAATAACACTCATTGGATGTGTATGGTCTGGTGGTATTGTTTGCAAATTACCTACACCATTTTCTGATATGATTTCTGAGCACCTTTTTGATGATAAAACATACAGAGACAGAAAATGGGATAGTTGCCAGGGGCTAGAGAGAAGAGAAATGGGGAATTATTGTTTAATGGGTACAGAATTTGAAATTTGCAAGATAAAATGGTTCTGGAGATTGAATGCTCAACAATGTGAATATATTTAACCCTACTAAACTACACACTAAAAATAGTAACTTTTATATGTATTCTACTATACCAGTGATGGTGAACCCTTCAGAGGTCTCAATGATAACATGCAGCCTTCTGCGGCATGTGTGCCATAGGTTTGTCACTGCTGTGCTATATACCATGATTAAAATTTTTAAAAAATTAAGTTAGATAAAATGTATTTCCCACATAATGATAAAGTAGATCACAGATGATAAAAAACAAACTATGATTATCTGTACTATAAAACTACAAATATATTTATACACACACACATAACCTGTTGTTATACTATCAAAATGCCAATATACTTAGTATTTTATTTCACCCTGTGGAAATTTTAAAGTTATACTGATAAAACAGTGCGCTGTCTTTCATATTCCAAGATGTAATTCTCTGTCTCCTTTCCCTACATAGACCCCTCTCCCTGGAGATAACCTCTGTTGCTGTACATCCTTCCAGAGGTATTCCGTGCATATGCACTTCAAGGGAAGCTTATACCCTTTAATCTGCTTCTATCACAGGTGACAGCATGCTATACATGGAGCACTACATGTTCCTTCTGTCATTTAACCACATATATCAGAATTATTTCCATGTGAGCAAGCGACAAGTATTTTTAGTTGTTTTCCCATGATATGACAGACTGGTCCCATAGACTGCATTCTATTTATTGATGTCTCTCTCTCTCTTTTTTTTTTTTTTTACCAAGAATATGTGTTGGTACATTGTATACATAATGATCACATTCATCATGGTTATTTTGTACCTGTACATGATATATCTTGGTTTTCCCCCTTCTTCCCCCCTTTCTGTTCCCCACCCTTCCCTATTTACAACCATTTTATTTATAATTTTTCCATTTTTTCCCTTTCTCCTTTCTTTTCTTTTTCCCTTCCTTCTTTTCCCCTTTCTCCCTATCTAATTCTCCTCTCTTTTGAATACTATCTTTTTTTTAACATAATATCTCTTATACCTCTTTGTCCTTATTTACACTTATGGTTTCTCATATTAGAGAAACAATTTGATATGTACTCATGAGTGTCTGATTTATTTCTCTTAAGAGTATATTCTCAAGGTGCATCCATTTACCTACAAATGTCTCTAGTTTATCCTTTTTTGTGGCAGAGTAGTATTACATTGTGTAGAAAAACCACATCTTCTTTAGCCATTCATTAGTTGTTGGGCATTTAGGATGTTTCCAAGACTTAGCTATTACAAACTGTGTTGCTATGAACATGGTTGTGCATATACTGCTGTGGTATGATGATTTTAATTCTTCTGGGAAAATATGAAGCAGAGGAATAGCTGGGTCAAATGGAACCTCTAGTTGTAGTTTTCTGAGGAATCTCCACACTGATTTCCACAGTGGTTAGACCAGTCTCCCATCAACAGTGGAAGAGGGTTCCTTTTTCCCCACAGCCCCACCAGCATTTGTTATTGGTTGATTTCTTGATAATAGCTGTTCTTTCTGGAGTGAGATGGAATTTTAGCATTGTTTTGACTTGTTGTCTCTAGAATGACCAATGGGTATTGAACACTTTTCATGTATTTATTTGCTATTTTTATTTCTTCGTCTGAGAAATGTTTATTCATTTCAGATGCCCATTTTTGGATAGAATCTTTAAATTTGGGAGGACTGACTGCTTTGAGTTCTTTATATATTCTATATGTTAGGCCTTTGTCTGAGGGACAGCTGGCAAAATTTTTTCCCAGTCTGTGGGTTTTCACCCCACTCTATTGGTGATTTCTGTTGCTGTGCAAAAGCCTTTTAACAGGATGTGGTCCCAAGCACTGATTCTTTGTATTGTCTCCTGTGATATCTCTTATGATCCACATTATGTATAACTGGCAACAATCAGGCCTAAGGAATACAATTTTTTGTTTTTTTTAAAATTAAATTTTAAAATTAAATGTTAGGCTGGGGATGTAGTATGTGCAAGGCTCCAGGTTCAATCACCAGTACCACAGAAAGAAAATCAAATAAATTGCCTTTTCGGAGGCCACACTTAAAATGACCTAGCAGATGATGAAAAAAACATTTTTACCTTAAAAGTAGCAAAGGCATCTGAAGCAATATCAAATGTCGACAATTCCACATACTTGAAGAAATCTCTGAATTGATTAGAAAAGAGGATGATTTTGGCAAGTGGTTCATGTCGAATGCATTCTCTCAGCATAATCCCACAACGTAAGGCAATTTGTGGGGCTTCATATCTAAAATGTAAACAACAGAGAAACAGAACTTTGTTATCCCATTAGCAAAATAATATCAATGACATCAAAAGAACCATTTCAGTACTGTTGCTAGTGGAAACACAGATACCATTTGTCAAGTTCATTCAAACATGATTCATTCACTGCCCCCGACCAGCACTATTCCAGATGCTGGTGACATTGCAGTAAACAGCAAGGTCATTGCCATGACAGCCCTCATAGTCTAGTGAGAACGTGTCTGGTGAGCGAAGGAGGGAGAATTAAACAATGTGTGGACAATTTTGTATGTTCAGAAGTGCTGTGAAAACTGAAGACAATAAACTGCACAATATTATAGAATGTGACTACTTAATTTTGTGTGTGTGTATAATGTGAATGATTATTTAATTTTTACTTTAGATTGAAAGGAACAGGCAGAAAATTCCAGGCAACTGTGCAAATGCTCTAAGGCAAGAACTAGCTTGGTGAGTTAGAGGAGAATAAACATGGCCGGAGTGGTGAATGCAGGGACTGGTAGTGGGTGGTGTGACACCAGGTAGGAGAGGACTGTGGGCCAAGGTAAGTGGTTTGGTCTCAGTTTAAGCCTCAGGAGGGCTAAAGGCAGAAATTAGCACACACTGAATGGTTAGAAAATGGGGTATTATTAAAGATATTATGAACAGGGATGTATTTTCAGATATGTCAAGAAAAAAACTAGTTGATTATTGATAGAGTATTTAAGAGACTATAAAATAAAGGCTGCTGGCCTATGGAAAGGGGCAACAATTAAAATCTGGACTTGTTAGTAATACATTTGTGGACTTCCATCATTTGGCCCCAAATCTAACTTTTCAGTTTCCTCTCCCATCACATTCTCCATTTCCCTGGAGTATGCCATTTCCTCAAATGGAATGCCCCTCATATTTTCCACCAATGGAAAAATCTTTCAAAGTTTAGTCTAAATGTCACCTCCTTGGTCTTCTGTAATCATCCACCATTCAGAATTATTCTGTCCTTCCTTCACACTCCCACAACAGCTTGTCTATAATTTTACTTTGGCATTTTTCTCATTCTGGATTATATCACATTGCCTAATAAGTCTGTTTCCTTTGCCTCACTCTACTTATCCTGTTACTTTCCTCTTTCTCTCTCTCTACTCTATCACTATTTGGTGTCTATGTCTTATTTATTGTTGCTTTCCTCCATCTCTACCCCAGTATCCAGAGTGCCTAGCATAATGTTTTTTCACAAAGTAGGCATACAATGAATTTAATTAACCTAAAAAAATCTGACTGAATTTCCTAATACTAGAAGACTCCAGTGAGAGTCAAACTCTGGCTTTTACAAAAGCTGTATGATCCCTAGCCAACATCTCTATTTCCAAATTGAGAACATCTATAAAAAGTTTCCAACTTTGGGGTAAAATTAGTTCTTTTTTCCCTTTGGTTAAATTTACTGGAACCAAATGCGATACACTGGTGATTTCTTCTTGAGAATCAAGAGAACATTTTAAAAAAATATTTCTCTGACCAGGTGTAGCACGCACCTATAATCCCAGCTACTCAGAAGGCTGAGACCTTGGAGGACTACAAGTTCAAGGCCAGCCTAGGCAGGTGAGACATGTCTCAAAAAAAAAAAAAATGTCTAGGGGTGTAGCTCATTGGTAGTATGCCCCTGGGTTGGATTCCCCAGTACCGGAAAACAAAACAAAAAGATTAAAAAAAAAAAAAAAAAAAAACCTCCTCTTGGGCAGAACACTTACCAATTCATTCAGTAGTTTTTCCCCAATGATGAAAATTCATTTTCTGAGATGACAGCTGCTCAAGGTTAGGAATACAGTGGAATAAAGAAATAAGGAAGTTCCTGATCTTCCTCAATACCCTCCAAGAGACTTCTAATTCACATACATCATTTCAACCTGACTACCCTCTAGAATACTTTTGATAGGTTACGCTTACTACATAAAGAAGTGCTCCATAAATTAAGCCTATTTTACGTTCCAAATTCTACTAACACTAAATGTCCTTAGGTCTGATAAAGAACCAATATTTACCTCACCGAATCTATTCTACTTCTGGATACATTTCCTGATGGCAGGGATCATGACCAATCACTCTGTGTTTCCCATGACTAACCTAGGGCAGGTTTCTAATCAAGGGTAATCTGATGAATGCCAAATCACAACTTTTGTAGACTCAAATCGTATCTTCCCTCCTGATTAATAACTGCATAATATAGACTGGACTATAATTAACATTACTATACATGTATGATCATTCAAATAATGATAGCATATGAAAGGATTCCTTTTAAACTTAATGAAAGCCAAAATACAAGAGCAATTGTCTTAACTAGCAGTGAGCTACAGTAATCATGACATAGAAAATGGCTAGAAGAGGGATCTTGTGCAAAGACAACTCAAGAACAAAGACTATATTACAGAAAGGGAAAATGACTTTTGTCATTGTTGGGAGCAAACAATGTCAGATGAACTTAGAAAACTCTTATACAATGTCATTTTTCAAACACTTGGCATGCTCAGTAGAGTCAAGAAAGTTTGCTTCTAATCCAGAAACATTTGCTTACTTTGAAAAGAATGAGGGGGCAGGGGATTCAGCTCACTGGTAGAGTGCTTGCCTAACAAGTGCAAGGCCCTGAGTTTGATCCTAGCACCCACCCCCCAAAAAATGAAATTTAAAGAAAAAATTATATAGAACCACCTACAAAATATTACCAAAAGAAAAACTGAGTTTAAATCTAATTTAAATATGAACTCTATCCTGGAAACGTAAGGCATAATGGGACAAGTTAAATGATACTACAGGAAAGCAGTGAGACAATTCCACAATAGAGGATATTATGTAGAATAAGTTATTCAGTTTTTTGACAAATCAACAGCCTACAAATGTCGGGGGGAGGGGTCAGGTGTTCATCTAAATGAAAGGGCCTTAAATTTTTTTTTTTTACTTAAGTAAAAATCATACCCAAATATAATAACCGAACCTTTTTAGGATGCTTATTTGACTATTTGAACAAATCAACCATGAAAAGTGTTTTTTTCCTTTTTGGCAATCAAGGAAATTTGAATACGAACTGGGTATTGGTTATTACAGAAGTACTGTTAATTTTTATTTTTTTTTAAATTTTTTACCAAGGACATGTATTGGTACATTGTATACATAATGATCACATTCATCATGCTTATTTTTTACCTGTACATGATGAATCTTGGTTTTCCCCCCTTTTCCCCGCCCCTCCCTTCTGCTCCCCACTTCCCTATTTACAGCAGGTCTATTTATATTTTTCCCCTTTCTTTCCTTGTACTGTTCATTTTTAAGAGTGCAATAATGACATTGTGGTTTAGAAATTTTAACAACCCCTCCCCCCAAGGTGGGGGATAGGGCACATCAGAAACACAGAGGAATGCAGCACAGCAAAATAATGATGGTTGCTAAGATTGAGTGATTGGGAGTACATGAGCTTTCTTATACTTACTACTCTTGTATTTGGTTGAAAATTTTTAAATAAACTTTTTAAAAAATAGGATTACTGGGAAACATTGATAGCCTTAACCTTTGACTCACAGAACATCTTCTGCTGGCCACAGAGTTTTCCGGATCACTGAGAGAAGTTTAGTGACCTCTTCCTCAAGCTCTCTCAGCACCCTGGAGTATCGTTTGTCTAAGCCAGAGAGCAAATTCATTTGGAATGAGAAAGTCCTTTATGAAAGCCCTTTTCATAAAACTTGGGCTCCAAATGATTGTATCACATGTCCAGATGATTCTCCTCGATAGACAAGTGTCGGTTTCTTTCTGCCTTACATTCTTTTTAAACTGTGGTTCAATACAGCATGTTACTGTTATGCCCCTAATATTACTGTTTGATGCAAAATGTTCAGGTTATTTCTAAAGTTTTCAAGGAATTTCACAACAGATGATACAGTAAAAATCCTCACATTTAATAGAGGATTTTTACCTCTAACTCTGCAGCATTCTGTGCTAAACTAGAAAATAGTAATGGGTAAAAGTGACGGGGTGCCACTGCCGTGGCTAGTGCCGCTCACTGTCTACCAGTCCTCAGGAGGCTCAACAATTCTCTCTCCCTTTACAGCTGAATGGTCCTCAGATCTTCTCAAGGATATATTCATGGCAAAAAACACAGTAGTCAGAATCAGATCTGGATTGAAAATGTGGCTCTATTACTTATAAGCTGTCTAACCTTGAGCAATATCCTTACTCTCTCTGAGTTTCGATTTCCTCACCTGTAAAATGCTAAGAATAATACCTAGTCCACAAATGACATTAGATGCTGTACCTGGCACAGAGCAAGCACTCAGTAAGTGGTATCTACAAAACAGGATGTGAAGGAATGGGTAAAAAACAGAAGAATAATCATTAAATAGAGAAGAAAAATCAGAGGAATAGTCCTCAAATTGTTATCAGTGGTTTTGTTGGGAAGGATTAGGAGGTGAACTCTCTTTTTCCATTAAAGATTTCTAAAATGTTTAACTTTTTAAATAGTAAATATGTATTACTTTTTAATCAGAAAAAACCGAAATGCTTTTAAAATATCTACTTTCTTCATTCCCATGCTCATCATTCTTTCAGGCTGGAGTTGCAGCCCCTCAACCCTCTAAGTCAGGGATGGTGAAACTTGTGGAGCTTTCGGAGATAACAAACAGCCGGCTGTGGCACATGCGCTGCAGGTCTGCCACCATGCCCAGGCCATTTTCCACACTGCCAGCAGAACTCACCCCTGGTGACTCGAGGCTGCCTGCAGAATGACACTGCAAACTCCTTGGTAGGGCACAGAAGGCTCTTCCGTATCTGGTCTCTCGATCTTTCCAGCTTTATACTCCTCCCTCCCTCTGACTCAGCCCCGCCTCCAGCCACACTAAAATTCTTGTATTCTTTTTTTTTTTTTTTTTTT
Source organism: Hystrix cristata (assembly GCA_004026905.1). Taxonomy (NCBI): domain Eukaryota; kingdom Metazoa; phylum Chordata; class Mammalia; order Rodentia; family Hystricidae; genus Hystrix; species Hystrix cristata. The sequence continues at coordinate 51,999 of PVJO010013093.1, forward strand.
TTTTTTTGTGGTGCCAGGGATCGAACTCAGGCCCTTGTGCTTGCAAGACAAGCACTCTAATCACTGAGCTAAATCCCCAGCCCCAAATTCTTGTATTCTTGAAACACTAAATTCTCTTACATATTTTCATATTCTTATGGGTTGAAACAGCAGTGAACAAAATGACTTTAGACAGCACATGTTGACGATGGCAAAACCTCTTGCTGACTTAACCATCTGCCCTTTACTGCCATGAGAAATACATTTATCTTGTGATGGGGCCACACCATTTTGGGGTCTATTTATTATAGAAGTTTAGTATACTCTAACTAGTAGATAATATATTTCTTTTTCCAGAACTGAAAGACATGATTCCTCAGCAGAAGCATTACTGTGGATCAAAGCCCAAAGTAATCATAACATACTTCTTCACTCAACAATGATAACTCCAAAGTCACAATAATCTAAATGTGATTATTAATGAAATTAAAAACACTGATAAAGTATATTGGGAGGCTAGGAGGAAGGAAATAGAGCAATAGTGGTAGTAAAAAAAAAGCTTAAAAAGATGTTGCTTAAATTTAGTAAAACAAAAAGTTAGTGTAAGTCCATTATTTGTAACACAGAGATAAATGTATGATTAAAAACAGTGAACAAAGACAGGCATGGTAGTGCATGCCTATAATCCCAACACTAAGGAGGCTGAAGCAGGAGGATCACCTCAAGTGAGAGGCCAGCCTGGGGTACATAGTGAGTTCAAGGCCTGGCTGAATTATATAGTGAGACCGTGTCTCAAAAAAAACGAAAAGAACAAATATAAAAGAAGAGAGTGCTCATCTTTTGGCAGTGGATGGAGTAATGGAGAAGGAAGAGGCAAAAAGCTGTTGTTTGCTGATATATCAGATTTTTTTTTTAATTTTTTTATTATTTTTTACCAAGAACATGTATTGGTACATTGCATACATAATGATCATAATCAACATGGTTATTTTGTACCTGTACATGATACATCTTGGTTTTCCCCCCTCTTCCCCCCTTCCCCTCCCCTCCCTTCCATTCACCCACCCCTCCCTATTTGCAATAAGTGTAACTACACTTTA
>PVJO010013094.1:0-53050 GCA_004026905.1 Hystrix cristata
AAAAAAAAAGAAAAAGAAAGAAAGAAAGGAACTTAGCCGAGGCTGAGGATGTAGCTCAATGTTAGAGCATGCGCTTAGTGTAGACAAGGCTCTATGTCTGATCTCCAGCCCAAGAATGGAGGGAAGGAGTCTTTGCCAGAGTCATACAAAATGTCAGCAGCAAAGGAGTACCTGAGTTCAGGTTTTCTTCCTCCGAGTCCCGTGTCCAGTCCAGGACCCACAGCTGCCAACACTGCTCCACACGTGTTCCACCTGCAATGTACACAAGCAGCCCAGAAACCCCGGTTAGCTCAGGAATCTCCCAGTCTCCTCCTGCCGACTTCTGTCACCCCCTTGAACCCTCAGAAGTGCGCTGCTTGGGTGCTGACAGATATGGTCCCCTGAGCCACGTGCTCAGCCCACAGGTGGTTTTCAGTAAATGCCAGACTGAATCACTGCTGGAGAGTCTGACATCTGTTTTTTTTGTGTGTGGTTCAACAGCTCTATGACCTGATGACGATGGCTTTCAAATATCAAGTATTACTGTGTCCCCGACCCAAGGATGTGCTGCTGGTCACTTTCAATCATTTAGATGCCATCAAGGGATTCATCCAAGACTCCCCGACCATCCTTCATCAAGTGGATGAGACTTTCCGGCAGCTGACAGAAGTAAGAGCGCCATCAGTTTATCACCTTTCAGCCCCCTACTTGTTCCTATTCCTCTGTAAGAACAAGTGGATTCTGGGACAGAGAGAATGGGGAGGAGTGGCAAAGACTGCTGTTCCCCCAGAGTAGCCCCCAAATCTGCCAGTCCCCACTGTGTAATCCGATAGGCTTTGGCATCCATCGGGGTGGCCTCTGCTGTCACCTAAGTAATTGGAAAAGCAGTGAAACACAGCAGAGCCATTTTCTCCTGACTTGTCTGTGCTGAACCGTGGGGACCTCCTCTCCAGGCCTGTGGAGCATCCGCCTGCTTGGCTGCGGCATTGGAGACTGTCCAGCTGCCTGGAGGGAGGGTGCTGGCACCCCTGAGACCCTCGTTTACCTGGCTCCCATCCCTGAGCTCTCCGACCCTGGCCATCCTCCCTGCTCGTCGCCCCCAGGAAACAAAGGGCTTCTTTCTGCTCTGCCTCGCAGGTGTACGGGGTGCTCTCTGCAGGCGAGTTCCAGCTGATCCGGCAGACACTCCTCCTCTTCTTCCAAGACCTGCACATCCGAGTGAGTGAGTGGGAACCGCTGCCGCTGAGACCTAGTGAAACGCAAGTCATCAGGGCAGGCGGACTGAGACCTTGCCCGGCTAGTGATTCCCATCATGATTTGAATCCATGATCTTTTTTTTCCCCTTCCAGTGATGAGGATTGAACCCAGGGCCTTCGCACTGAGCTATATCCCCATCCCTTTTTTTTATTTTTTATTTCGAGGCAGGGTCTGGCTAAGTTCCTAAGTTTCCCAGGCTCCACTCAAATTTGTGATCCTCCTGCCTCAGCCCCTTACCATGTCAGGATTACAGATATGCGCCACCACACCCAGCTTCCACGTTGATACACATTCTGATACAACAAATCTCAGCAGTTTTTAAATGGACTAGGGAAGACCTCAATGCCACCATTCTTTCCAAGTTACATTGTGAGTTTCTTTGAAATATGGTTTCATCTTTTGCTTCTTTTGCAGAGGAGGTGTGTTCTTGAGGCACCGGCCTGGTCTCACTTCTAAACCTTTTCTCAGAGAAGCCTTCTCATCCTTGACTTGTCCAGCATTGGACAGTCAGTAGCTTGCCCTCCTACTACTCCATGAAACGCTCACGTTTTCTGGACTTTCACACTCTGTCCCCTCATGGCCTCCCTTGCCTTCCCATCACGACGCCTCTTCATCCTTTCCTCTCCTTCTCCCTGTCTCCAAAGCTTCTTCCTTTTATCCCCATCCACCCTCTGCTCTTCAGGATCTCTTCCTCGAGATGACTTTCCTCCTCACTTGGGCTACCAGCCCTTTGTCTGTGACACCTGAGTCTAACCTCTGCCCCACCCTCAGCCACCCCGCTCCCAGACCCACAGTCCTGCTGCTTACTGAAGCTCTCCACATAGTCGCCAGGGCCTTATACTCCAGTGTCTGTAGCGAAACTAGTGGCAACTCCAGTGCTGCCCCAACTTTTTTATTTCTTTTAAGGACACTGCCATTCTATTCATTTGGCTCAGAACCAGATTGTCACCTTTGAGTCCCCTTGCCTGGTCTTCATCTAGTTGCTTCCAAGACCCATAGAGTCTGCCCTTTCAACCACCACATCCTCCATTCCATTCCTATCACTGCCAGCCTAGCTTGGGTTCAAATACTTCTTCCTGGCTGTTGCCTCCCAACCGCTGGCCCTCCCTCCACCTGCCATACCTACTCCAGACAGTTCTACTCCCTAACTTTCTTTTTTTTTTTTTTTTTTTTTTTTTTTTTGGCTTTTTGAGGCAGAGTCTTGCTTTGTAGTACAGGCTGGCCTTTGAACTCATGGTGCTCTTCTTGCCTGAACCTCCCAAATGCTGGGATTACAGGTGTGGGCCACCACACCCAGCAACACCCTAACTTTCAAAAACACATTGCTGAGCTTCTGAACTGGAGGTCTGTCTGTCCTGGACGGGGCTTTGTTCCTTCCCACAACTTAGCAAACTGAGATGGGAAAGACAATGTGTGTGTTGTCAGCTCTCCATCACTGGCAATAACAATTTAAAGGGGGAAAGGTTTATTTTGGCTCACAGTTTCAGTCCACATTCGGCTAGTCCTATTGCTTTGGGCCTGAGGTAAAGCAGAACATCATGGCGGAAGGGCGTGGTGAAGCAAAGCTGCTCACCTCGTGGCAGCTAGAGGGGGAGGAAAAGGCAGAGAGGAAGGGCCCAAGACAAAATACACCCTCACAGCAACACCCCCGGGGACCTTTTCATCAACCAGGCTCCATCTCCTAATAATACTATTCATCGGATGAACTCATGAATAGCATACTCCACTTGATGAAGTCAGAGGCCTTGTGATCCCCTCGCTTCCCAAAAGCCCATCCACTGGCAACCAGCACAGTGAGCCTCGAGGGGGCATCTGGGTCCCAACCATCGCACTACAGTACGGCAGCAGGAGGCCAGGCTCTGGAGCTAGACACTCCGCGTTTGACTCCCAGCTCCAGCACTAGCTCCACAGTCTTGAGGACATTGCTTCTCTTGAGCCTTAATTTCTTCACCTGAAAAATGGAAACTGTAGCACATAATTTAGAGTTTGTTGGGAGGACTGACTGAAGCAGCATATGTAATGTATAACGTTTGCTTATACACATATGATATAGCGTGTTTCTGGGAGATACGCAAGAAATTGGCCACAGTGGCTGCCTCCGGAGAGGAAGAACTGTGTGGAGGACAAGGGTCAGCAGAGAGACATACTTTCCTTTATATATACTCTCCTGAACCTTCTGAACTTCACACCTGTATGTGTGTTGACATACTCACAAAATAAAATTCAAAAAAGAAATAGAGTATGTTTAGTGCCTGATCATATTTCCCTTCCACAGACCAGGGAACACAAATAGATTTCAACTCTGATGCCGATTTTATTTTTAACCCTCTCATGAATAATTATACTATATTTGCTCTGGATGGAGCAATAACAGCATCATCATAAATTAAGATCTCTAATAGTCATGAATTAAAACAAAAATAAGAAATTACAAATAAGTTTGGATTAAACCAAAAATATGAAATTACAAATAAGTTTGCATCAAATTCAAAACCAATTTAAACATATTGAAAATTCTGCATAGTATTGTTATCAAAACTATGCACATTTGGGCATATTTTTCTGGATTGTAGTAATACAAAGAGCCATATTGATTTTTCACTTCTGACAAAATAAAATTAATTATAACGAAAAGACTTGCCTAATAATAATTCTGTAGCAAAATCATTAAAATGTATTAAGCCACAAAATATATTAAACTTTAATTGCTAAACGGGCAGCAATGAAACATTGGATTACTTATCAAGAGAAATAGGAATCACATGTGTTCACGATGTTGCGCCACTGATGCATAACATCTGGGCTGGTTTTCATGCCTGGCCAGTAATGGTATTTCTGCTGCGATTCGTGATTGCCTATACAGATTTTCTCTGTTTCCAAAAGATTTTCTCAGTTTCCAAATCTAGTTCCTAGATTTGTCAGCAAAACCAACTAAATCCAGAAAACACAGCTTTACTCTGACAACTCCCTGCATATTGTTGAACCAAAGGAAATACAAAACTGCTCTTCAGATACCCCAGCTTTCTATGATATTACTAAACAACATAAAATGTCCTTAATGGGGCCAAAGCCCTGACCTGCACACCACGGCTGGGCAGAGACTGCACCGAGACAAAGTCCATCTGGAATCCCCAGCAGTTGTTTACAGCCGACCCCATTCTGACCCCCTCGGCCCTCTAGACGTCCTGTGGAGTCGCCTCCCCAAGGCCAGGCTCCTTGGGTCCCTCCCCTTTCCCATCCAGGCACCCTTCCACCACAGACTCCTACCCCATTCCCTCCACCGTTTCACTTGGTGGGAGACATCATTCCTTCTTAGCTTCTTCCTAGAATGTTCCCTGCATCTCCCCTCCATTATCTACTCTACTTGGAAATAGTTCATCCCTGGAATTTAGCCTGGCAAATATTGATTGACTTCCTACTCTATGACAGGTACTGTTATATATCTGAGACACATAAATGAAGGCAAGTCTGTGCCTTGCAGAAAGAGACCGCGAGGACAACTCTGTCATGCTCTTGTACCTGTAATGTCTAGGGAGAGGGCGATATCAGGCAAAGCTATAAAGAACAAGCGGGCATCAGAGCAGCTCTGCCCAATAAAACTCACCGTGATGATGGAAACCATCCTTATCTCTGCTGTCCAGTATGAATCACTTGCCATGTATGGTTACTGAGAACTTGGAACTTGTGGCTGAGAAACTGAACTTTTAATTTTACTTACATAGCCACACTTGATTAACAGCTATTGCTTTTGGGTAGCACATATTTAAATGATGAGGTTAGAGTCAAGGACAGCTGTTCTGAAAATGTGACCAACCAGAGATCTGAGGCAAGAGCATCGAAGCTGAGAGACAGGAACATCAAAGCCCCTTAGATGGGCAAGAAGCATGATGTGTTCCTTGGGCAAAGAAAAGGCCTATGTAAATGGAGCACGTCTCCTAGGTGGGAGTGATACTCAAATGTAAGAACTGTGTAGTCCAGGCACTGACTAATCAGAATGGATGTTGGTCATGAATGAACAGGTATCTACCTACTGACTTAGCTTTAGTCCAAGGAAAGAGTTTATTGTAAGAATAAACAAAAGATATTAGGCATTTTAATGTAAGAGGTAACTATCTGATTTACGTTCTGGAGGGTTGAACTACTGTATATGGGGCAAGGGTAGAGAAAGGACAGCAATTAGGAAACTGTAACAGAAATCCAGGTAAAAAACTAAGCTGGGCATGGTCATAGGTGCCTGTGATCCCAGCACTCTGGGAGAGAGAGGCAGGAGAATCACAAGGGTGAGCCCAGCCTGGAGACTTAGCAAGACCCTGTCTCAAAAAAATAAAAAGGGATGGGGATCTGTGGTTCAGTGGGAAGGGCCTAGCTTCAATGCCCAGTACCCCCCCACAAAAAAAAGAGGAGTCCCCTGGGCAGAGGGCCCTGGCTCATCTGATGCCCGATGTGGGTAAGGGGAACATGGGAGTAAGAAAGGTGGCTGCAGGAAGGAACAATGGCCAGCTGGATGTGATCTAGCAGGCCGCAGAGAGCTAGGGAAAGAACATCGTCAGTGTGAGTCAGCAGTAGAATGAGGGTGGGTTAAGAGCAGCCAAGAGGGAAAGCAGGGAGGCCAATTCCAGCCGGGGGTGAAGGCAGCTGGGTAGAGAGGAAGGGTCATGTACGAGGAGTCGCCGTTTGGTTGACGGGGCCAGCAATTGAATAGACAGAAGGTGACAGAAGCAGCAGTACTCAGACCGCAAATTTCGTGACCCAGTAGTGCTGTTCACTGAGACTGGGACATCCAAAGAGACAGCAGCTTGGGAAAGACAAAGCAGAGCCTTTTTCTGAGAAGGGGAAATTTGAGGTGAATTCTGGGAGCTTTAGGTAGCCATGTCTAGCAGGCAATAGGGATGAATGAGTCAGGTGCCCAGGGAAGGAGGTGAAGTGGGAACTGGAGACATAGGAGCCTTCAGGGCAGAGGTGGCAAAGTATGAGAGCAGATGAGATCACCCAGGAAAAGAAAGTACGGCAGGAGAGAAAAGGAGTTTGGAAGAGGCACACATATGGCTGATGCCAGCCGAGGGGCTGGGCAGGTAGGCAGACCGCGGGGCCTGTCTGACCAAAGGTACTCTCTCAGGTCGAATGCATGACCACATGACCTAGACTTGTACCTTTCACATCTTTCCTGCCATACTGACCTTACTAGAATTAGGCCAACAAAAGGTCCAGATTCTCACTTTTCTTCCAAATCTTCTTTCTCCATTTTGCTGAACTCACATCCCTTTGTCACAGAATCCCAAAACTAAACTTTTTTTTTAAAAGTGGAAAAACTTTTAGTTTATTGTACTGTATCCAAAAATTAGCATCCATAACTCAGCATTTATTCATTTTCTTTCCTTGTTCACAGCCAAACAATAATCTTTTTTCCCTAGAATTTCAGTTATAACATTGTCATTTAACCCCCTGCAGAACTTTTTTCCAAGCAAGATTCTAGTATTTTCAGTTTTGCTTTTGTGAGCAAAAGTCTATTAGTATCTTGCATTCAGTTGCTCCTTGAAGTTGAGTTCTGCATTGCCCAGGCTGGCCTCAAATTTACAATCCCCCAGCCTCTGGCTCCTGTAGCAAGAATTACCTATGTGTACCACCTTGTCTGGTTTATTTTACACGTTTATGATTTTACATTGTTTCAGGTTTCCCCAATAATCTGTTTTATTATTCCAAGACTTAGAACAATGCCTTAATTTAACATGTACTGGAAAAGAAAAACCAATTACTTCCTTGGTAGGTACAATGTGGATGAGGTAAAATCAACAGTAGACTAACTCCAGGTACTATTCCTTTATGTATGTGAAAGCCAAGTTTCTCAAGACAATCTGGCTTGCTTGCTACATTGTTGTAACTTTGCAGATTGACAGGTTATAAAGACAAGCTACTTTGTATATAGAAATGCAAACATGTTCTTTAGGCAAATTACACTGTTCTTCATTACATATACATGCTGTTTTTAAATTTGGCATACCTGCCAAACCATTTTTAAGTACAACATACTCTTTAGAAGACCAGATTAGTACATCTGATAATTTTAAGCATCAATTTAGCTAAAAATTAAAGGTAGGTGACAACCTAATTAATACAAGGCAAACTCAAAGTAAACATGTCTACCAGGGACAGAAAGAGCATATTTTAATAATCAACTTGAACTAAACCTGTGCAATATTATACTCTGCAGCCATGTAACCATAAAGTTAAAGTCCATATGCACCCTCAATGCCTCAGCAAAGTAAACCTACCATTTAACCAGTAGGTCTAATACATCATTTTAACATCACGCCAACTGAAAGTTTTATTTTAGGAGGCATTATTCCTAAGAAGGGAACTTTTATTTTTGGTGCTGAGGATGAGCCCACAGCCTCATGCATACAAAGCATGTACTCTAATGAGCCATACCCTTTCCCCAAGAAATCAATTTAAATGCCTACATCTTAAATTCTTTTTTTTTTTTTTTTTTGGTGCTGGGGATCGAACTCAGGGCCTTGGACTTGCTAGGCAAATGCTTTACTACTGAGCTAATAAATCCCCAACCCCTTAAATTTTTAACTTTATTTTTTTTTAATTTTATTTTAATGGTACATTTCCGATGTACATATTGATAACATTCATCATTCATTCATCATTGGGGATTTGTACCTGTACATGATATACCTTGTTGCTAATTTTTAACTTTATAGTTCACCTGTTACCACACAGACCCAACATTCCTGTTGTGAGTAAAAATTGGCACAGTTTGTAACTACAGGTCTTTATTTAAAAATCGGATTTGCCAATTTAGTGTTTTCCACCAACTCGGGGAGCAGAAACTTTCCCAGGCTTCACAATCTTCTTCTTAGGTGCTGCCTTTGTGGGAGCCTTAGCAGCAGCTAGTGCAGTCTTTTTAGATGCTTGCTTAGCCTTTTTTGCTTCCTTGGCAGCCCTGATAGCTTGCTCTCTTTGGGCCTTTCTAACTTCTGGTTTCTGATTCCTCTTGGCCATGATATCAGCAAGAGATGCACCAGTGATGGCCCTCTGGAATTTGACTGCTCGTTGTGTTCTTTCCTTTTGAATTTCTTCCGATTGTCCCTTTTTGTGCTTTCTTCTGTAGAGGACAGTCCAATTTATCTGCCGAGGATTCCTCTTGGAAAGGAATGCAGACTCGCATTTTGCATTAAGAAACTGGAAAACCTTCCTGTCGGTCCTGGCATAGCGCCTCCCGTGTCCCGGGTAGATCTTGTACCCGCTAAAACTGCACGGCTCAACCTTCATGGCAGCAGCCGGCAGCCAAGAGGAAAGATCAAAACTAAACTTTCTTAAAAGGTCATCCTGGAGTTGGAGACTTAGGTCAATGACAGTGTACTTGCCTAGCAAGTACAAGGCCCTGAGTTCGATCCCCAGCACCCCCCCAAGAAAAGGTCATCCAGCCAAACCCCCTGATCAAACCAGTTTACACACAACTCGTATCTGCTCAGCTGCATTGGGAAGTGTCTCCATATCCACCCCTTCTTCCTTAGGCCCTCTTCCTTACATCAAGCTGCAAACCCACTGTCACCCCTGCCACCCCCAGGCCTAAGGTCATTCTCTTCAGTGAGGTAATATGTAAGTGCTGTTTATCATATGCTGCTTTACAATGGGGTTTTCTGTGTTATATTTATGTTCTGTGTCCAATTAGACTCTAATAAGAATATTGGCTGCCATTTATTAAGTCCTTAACTGTGTGCCAGGCTCTACTTTATCCACCTCCTCCCTCCCGGTGCTGGGGACTGAAGACAGGGCCTTGCACAAAGGCAAGTGTTCTACCACTGAGCTCCACCCTCCGCTCCCAGGCCCTGCTTTTTATACATTATGTGGTTCATTTGTCACACTAATTCATTAAGTAGGCACTATTGTACCCTCAGTTTACCGAAGAGAAAGTCGGCGCACAGGAGAGTCGTGTGACTTACAAAAACCTCCAGAGCCACAGCCGAGATTGTAGCTTAGTAGTAGAGTGCATTTTATCAGGCTTGAGGCCCTAGCTTCAACCTCCAGCCCCACAAAAAAGAAAAATAAACCTCAAGCCAAGAAGGGGCCCAGCTGATATTTGAGCCTAAATAGTCTAAACTCAGTCTGCCAGATTGCCAGCTTACAAATCTTATCATTTTGTATTTTCACTGTCTCACACAACAACAGATGCTTATTCTTGAAGATATTATTAATATAAACTTGTACAATTATAGAGTTGGAAGGGACCTTCAAATTTCTCTCTCATTTTATACATGAGAAAGCTAAAACCCAGTAAAACTGGTTAACTGCCACAATCTTTATTGAGATTTAAACTGTAAATGGCCAGCCCCTCAAAACAGAGTACACAAGCCAGGAAGTAGAAGTAAGCATAATGTGAAGCTGGATGCGGTACATGCCTGTAGTGCAAGCTGCTCAGGAGGGTGAGGCAGAAGGATCACGAGTTTGAGACCAGCCTGAGCAACTTAACAAGACCCTGTCTCAGAAAAAGGAGAGGAAGAGGAAGAAAGGAAAAGGAAAAGAAGGAGACAGGGGCAGAATATACTTTCAGTCATGACCTTCAAACTCTATGCTAACTGGGCCTGCCTGCTTCGGCCCACAGTTCTCCACAGGCCAACATGTGGATAAGAGCTCAGGATTCATGGAGCTGGGGATTTAGCACATGGTTACAGTGCTCGCCTACCAAGCACAAGGCCCTGAGTTCGATCCCCAGCACCAAAAAAAAAAAAAAAAGAGCTCAGGATTCAGAATCAGAAACAGAAAAATTTGAATCCTCAGCTCTGTGCTTAGGAGCTGGCTGTCTTAAACCCTGAGCTGCCAATTGCTCATCTAGAAAATGGAGATGAGGCTCTTACAGCACAAGGCTCATAGGTGCGTGGAAACTTAGCAGAAAAATGAGTAATGGGTATGGGATTTGCATCACTTAGGGGCTGGGTATTTAGCTCAGTGGTAGAGCACTTGCCTAGCAAGCGCAAGGCCCTGAGTTTGATCCCCAACAGCACCCCCCAAAAAAAGGATTTGCATCACTTTGGTGGGTGGTTTATTTGTTTGTTTTGCGGTGCTGTGGATCAAACCTAGGGGCAATCTATCACTGAGTTACATCCCCAGCCCTTTTTATTTTTCATTTTGAGATAGGGTCTCACTAAATTTCCCAGGCTGGCCTCAAACTTTCAATCCCTCAGCCTCGGCCTCCTGAAGAGCCAGGGTGGGACTACAGGGATACACCACCACGCTTGGCTCAACCTTGCCTTTGAATCTCAGCCCTGCCTCTTATTCTCTCTGAGGGAAGTTACTTCACTTCCCTCATCTTTAAAATGGGGGTATCTGGGTGTGGTGGCACACACCTATAATCCTAGCACTCCAAGAAGCCAAGGCAAGAGGATCACAAGTTCCAGCCCAGTCTGAGAAATTTAACAATTTAGTGAGTCCCTGTCTCAAAACCAAAGAAAGAGACTGGAGATATACCTCAGGGGTGGAGTGCCCCCATGTTTGATCCCCAATACCATAAAAATTAAATTAAAAATACAGGTACTATGACTCACTTGGAAGGTTCACTGTGAGACTCAAAAGTAGTCCTGTTTATAAAACCACTGTAATTCTGCACATTACTTATGATGAGTTCTTCTCCCTTAGTGATTTAAACTCACTAGGTAACATTCCCAAAGCATTACGAAATTTTCATCCTCAGAACGTCTATGCCCAGCCAGGTGTGGTGGCACACACCTATAATCCCAGCACTTGGGAGGCTGAGGCAAGTGGATCGCCACAAAGTTCGAGGCCAACCTGGGCTACATAGTGAGTTCAAGGTCAGCCTAAACTACCTAGGGAGACTCTGTCTCAAAAAAAAAAAAAAAAAAAAGTCTATGTCCATGGAAACATACCCAGAAAAATGACACTAAATACATTTTTTTCCAGGTATCCATATTTCTAAAGGACCGAGTTCAGAATTCTAACGGTCGCTTTGTGTTGCCAGTGTCCGGGCCTGTTCCCTGGGGAATTGAAGTCCCCGGACTCATCAGGTGAATTCTCCACCGTAATTATCCAGCCAGTCTGAGGTGCTGGGAAAGCAGCATGCAGGCCGCCGCATAGCGTGCAGCACGGCTGAGCCCTCTGGTTCTGCTCCCCCGGTCCTGTCTTCAGTAAAGCTCAGCTCTCAAGGAGGGTCAGGATCTGATGCTGGCTCTGCCACTGAGCGGAGGGATTTGAAGCAAGCCACCAGGTCTCCCTGGATTCATTCCAGCTCTGTTAAACGGTTGCTATGAGGATAATAGTGCTCTAAAGCACTTAGCACAGAACACACTCCGTGAACAGCGTTGCTACTGCATTATTCTTATCATCACAATCAGCACCTTTTTCTTGAACTCCTTTTTGTCCTATAGAACAAAGAATAAGGAAGCCACAGGACCACTCAGACTTGGAGAGCATTCCATGATGTCACGCTTTGTATTTCAGAGTGTTCAACCACAAAGGCGAAGAAGTGAGGAAGACCGAATTCAAGCATGGTGGAAACTATGTCCCTGCCCCCAAAGAAGGCTCTTTTGAACTTTATGGAGACCGGGTCCTGAAACTGGGAACAAACATGTAAGCAACTGCTCCCTCCCTGAAGTAAGAGAGGTACTTAATTCAGAAGCACCCACCTGACTTATGCTAGGGAAGGCCCTGCTGACAACTGCAGTCATCTCCCCTTAGCGACCATGCACGCAGAAGGGGCACCCAAGACCTGCTGAGGCATAGGGCCCCTCAGCAGGTCGACCAGAAAGCTGGATTGAAACGGCCGTGGAAGAGAAGTCACCAAAGCTGCTATTGCAGTGGAAATCCGGGCAGACACAGCTTCCATGTGTCTTTTCAGTGCCACGTATTCCTCTTTACAAAGGGAAGCATGGCTGTGCAGCTTCCCCAGGGATTTTTCTGTGCAAAGAAATAAAACATGAGTGGCTAACAGTTGTATCCTATACTCACAGCACCTTTCTGAATGCCACTTAATGTAACAAAAATAAAAGCTGTAAACTATAGTGACAGGTTTGAAGGAAGTCAGTGAAAAGCTCTAGATAATGTCACCATTTTCTTTTGACACCAGGTACAGCGTGAATCGGCCTGTGGAAACCCACATGTCCGGAGCATCCAAGAACATAGCGTCTCGGACACAGGTGAGCGTCTGCTCCCTCCCTTCTCCCTGCCACCTCTTTCAAGGTGCAGAAATCTGCATGGGGGGAAGGGTGGGAACTCTGGATTTCAGAGCTAACCCACATTTCCCTCACTGTTTGCAATCTTCTCCATTTAGCCTTACAGGTTTGTAATTGTAACTTTTCATGAAGCCTTCCAGTGATCTGACTAATTAGGTAATTTTAGGCTTGGTTCAACCACCATAATTATACAGGAACCACAGATCAGGACATGTGAAATAGCATTGTACCAGTGTCATTAGGTACCACAGTTGCTGAGTCCAGCGCTTGTGTGTATGCTGACTGTTAAATCATCCCGTTTTAATGTGTCCCTGTGTAGTGATGTGGTAACTAAGTTCCAAATAGACTTTTCATTTCTCTGAATTTCAGCTTTATAAATTTTCACTAACAAGCTACCAGCTAACTATAAGACAAATCATGAAGGAGTCAGTTCTTCAGCAAGCACTTATCAAACTGCTTCTCTGGACTGGGTACCCAGGGATACAGCTGATACAAATGTGGTCCCATCTTGAAGGGCGTATAGTCCCCTGGAAAAGACTGGTAGAAAAAAAGTAACTATAACGAAATGAGGTGGAAAGTGAGCTCACTGAGTATTCTGTGCCAGGACACATGTTCTGTCCACTGGGGTGGATGCTAAGGGACTGGTACCAAGAATGCTTTTCAACCAGGCATTGTAGTGCACACCTATAATCCCAGCACTCAGGGCTGAGGCAGGAGGATCGCAGTGAGTTCAGAGCTAGCCTGGACTACATAGTGAGTTGAAGGCCAGCCTGAACTACACAGCAAGACCCTGTCTCCAAACACAAACAAAAATAAAAACAAAAAAAGAAGAAGACGACTTTTCAGAGGAATTGACACCAAAGTGGGCTGTAGGGTGGTGAAATACTAAATAGCAGGGGAGGTGACAAAGTGAGCAAAAGAAAGAGGGCAAGGGAGCAGGGGGAAATGTGTATCCATATGGCTAGATCATAGCAGAACTGAGGCAGGTGGCAGAGAATCACTGGACGGGGCCGTGAGGCCGGATTTTGCAAGGGAGGAGACTGTTTTAAACAACTTGACTGTGTTCTTTAAACAGGAAGTATAGGGGTTTGTTTCAAGCAAGAGAACTGAGACGAGAACTATGTTTTGGGTAACAGATGGTACTGGTTTAGAGAGCCAAATAGGAAGGAAGGGCGCTGGCCGAAGTGGACTGAGGGCAGGGAGAGGAGGGCGTGGCCTCGAGGGCATGTTCCCGGATGTCACCACCAGAGGGCAGTGTGGGCACTCCTCCGGGATTGCGCCTGTGGACCCAAAGACTTGACCGGGCTTCCGGTACCCGCGGAGGAAACTGGATTGCCTGACAGAGGAAGCAATGCTGTTCTCTCTTCTGACGAGGAGGAAGGTAGTCTGGGGAGAAGTGTGATCCCCGGGGCACCACACTCACCGTGAAAGCGTGAGCGTCTCCGGTTTGCTGCGTTGTGAGAGTCCCTCTGCTGCTGACATGCATTATTTTCCTGTTGGCTCAGCCTGCTCTCCACACTTTAGTTGGACCCGAAGTAATTGAAACAGTGGTTGTTTTGCCTTGTTTTGTAAAACCTCCTTGGGTCTCAGGGGTCTTTGCAGGAAGTGTGGTCACGTTCATGTGGCTACAAATCATGCAATTGTTTCTGCAGGAAAGCATTGCTCCAAATCCTCTTGCTAAAGAAGAGCTCAATTTCCTGGCCAGGCTAATGGGAAGGATGGAGATTAAGAAACCCAGTGGTCCTGAACCAGGATTCCGGTTGAATCTCTTTACCACTGATGAAGAAGAGGAGTACGTTTCAAGCCTGTTCTTTAAAGATGTCTGTATAAACCCTTAGTATTCAGACATGGTGATTACAAACCAATGACACATATAGATACAGAAGATCACAAATGAAATACCAACAAATTCAACATTCTGGTTAAAGAGGCCCCCAGGATTAGATGGCCTAAACCTTCTAGACCCATTCAAAAAGGTTGCTAGCCAGCTGTGGTGGCACTCTCCTGTAATCTCAGCACTCTGGGAGGCTGAGGCAGAAGGAACACAAGTCTGGAGCCCAGCCTGGGCAATTTAGGGAGACACCGTCTTACAGTGAAAACTACAAAAGGGCCGGGGATGTAGCTCAGAGTGCAGGCCCTGGGTTTAATATTCAGTACCATAAATGAAAGAAAGCAAGAAAGAAGAAAAGAAACCAGAGGGAAGTTGGAACTCGATGTCTTTGATGTTAGGCAGCCTCACCAAAAGCCAATAGCAGTAGTAATTCACCAAGATTTACAAAGTGTTTTATAGTTTATAATGCACATTGTTTTTGTGGTGGTGGGAATTGAACCCAGGGCCTTGTGCTTGTTAGGCAAGTGCTCTACCACAGAGCTATACCCCAGTCCCCTACATACTTTTTTTTTTTTTTTTTAGTTTTTTGAGACAAGGTTTTGCCATGTAGTCCGGGCCAGTCTTCACTCACTATGTAGCCCAGGCTGGCCTCAAACTCACAGCAATTCTCTTGCCCTAACCTCCCAAATGCTGGGGTTACAGCCATGCTCACCATGCCCTGTCCCCTACATACTTTTGCATGCCTTATCTCATGTGATTCTCCCCACAACCAAGTATTTGAAGTAGAGGCTGCCTTCTATTTCCCCATTTATTAAAGGAAGTTCTTCCATTTACTTCTGTGTGGCAACCACTATGCTAAGTGCTGGGGACACGAAGTTGGAATGTGTGTCCTTACCACACTCGCAGCTTAGTGGGAGAATGGAGGACATAAGTCATCCCAGTGCCATCTCGTGAATGCTCTAACTTGCCACCAGCCAGGTGCAGGGGTTGGCATTCGATCTGAGTCTTGGACTTTGCCAAGCAAGGGAGTGGAGAGAACGTTCCTGGCGGAGGTCAAGTTAGCAGAGACCCAGTGACAGCAAAGGGCTTGACTTTCTGGAGTGTGGGGAGCATTGGTTGGAGATGGGATGGAAAGGTGAAAGGAAATGGGAAAATGAGACGGAGAAAATAGATTGGCAAATTATGAAGAAGGAGCTTGCCATGCTATGCGGGAAAAAACCCTGACCTTGAGCCCATTTGTTTACTCTCATCCAGACACGCAGCGCTCTCCAGACCAGAAGAGTTATCCTATGAAGTTATCAACATCCGAGCTACACAGGTGCGTACCAAGGATTTCACAGGGTCGAATCTTATTCCTCTCCTCATTTTGTAGTAACCTTGAACTTCAAAGACCCCCTTCTCCCTAATCAGACTGTCCCTACTGTCCCTATCCTGACGAACAGGTGAGCAAATGAAACACACACCAGTGGTGAGACCAAAACATCCAATACCTGTGCCCAAAGCAGCAGCCCTCCTGGCACATCCTCTCCATCCCTCCCCTCCTGGTTTCTCTAACAGGACCAGCAGCGGAATGAAGAGCTGGCTCGGATCATGGGAGAGTTTGAGATCACAGAGCAGCCAAGGCAGAGCACCAGCAAAGGGGATGATCTGCTCGCCATGATGGACGAGTTATAGCTGTGTGACCGGCCACAGCCCTGTCCCCCTCCCTAATGACAGAAGGCCTTAAGGCCGAAAATGATGCTGCTAGTTTTTAACTGAGTAAGGCCATTCCCTCTAGCTCTGCTTATGTTATAATGAATGATGCAGTCTTCCTCAGAGAGTGCTCTTCCCCGAAGGCACACATGCACGTGTATTTTCAGCAAAATACATTCTGACTCTCAAACTGGATTTTTCCCATTTAGTTCTAATTCTATGGCAACCACACAAAGCATCCTGGGTGGCAAGCTGAACCCCAGAGCCCTCAAGGGGGCTCCCATTATCATTTTCTGGTTCCCGCCTTACCTTTCCTGCAGGGACCTCGACCTCACAGATGCCCGTAAGTCCTAACAAAAGCATCAGTGTTTTCTGGGATGTGCTCTGCCTGGTAGGTGAGTTTGACATCGGAAGGCACTGCCCCTCCTCCCCTTGGCACATATGAACTGTCACCTCCCAGAGGCAGGCAGAGTAAGGCAGGCCGTGGCAAGGCACGTGGGATCTGCATTTGTCTGCACACATCTCCATCTGTGCATGTGGGTCATCCTTGGCCATACAGTGTGCTGGCCTTCTAAAGACACCCAGCCTGACACACTGCAACGTTTGTCTCCTCTGCCTCACCATCGGTTATCAGGCAGAGCCTTAGGTTGGGTGTGTGGGAGGCACGAGTGGGGTGGCACTTCCCCTTCCAGCAGAGCCACTTCCATTGGGACCCATGGAAACCATCTCAGGCTAGGGCTGCCTCGGGCTTTCAGGGAAGAGCAGCAGCCCTGCACCACATGTTCCCTCCCGGGACTGAGTAACCAGTGGGCACCGGGCCAGTCACCATCCTGAGGTCAGGGTCCATTTGGTCCTGTGAAAGGAAAATCTGGACAGACTGGGTAGTAGAGAAACTCAGCTGAGCAGATCATTCCCTGAGTTGGGGCCAGCTTCAGGGTGCACTGTGTCCCCCACATCCTGAGAAAAGTAGAAACAAACATAGTCGGAGGACGTGAGGGCAGGGAAGGTACCCTAGGGTTTGGATACACCAAGGTAAATTGCTAGATAAATTTAATTTTCTTCCCACCAATTAAAGTTACACTTCCTGGTGGGATGTGGTGGCACACACCAGTAAACCTAGCACTCTGAGAGACTGAGGAAGGATAATGGCAGATTGAAGCCCAGCATGGGTAACTTAGCAACTTAGCAAGACTCTGTCTCAAAAATAAAAACTAAAAAAAGGGGTGGGAACGTAGCTCAGTGCAAAGGCCCTGAGCTCAAGCTCCAGCACCACAAAAAAAAATTAATTAAAATTAAAAATTAAACAAAAATACAAACTAAAGTTACACTTCCTTCCCTATAAAGACAGCTGCCCTCCTCCACACAGCAGTTCTGTTAGGAAGGGAAGCCTTGTACTGTTAAATGTCTGCTGCACATGTTCTAAGTGCCTTCTGCTTAGTCTCTTGTAAGTAATCTGGATACAGCCAGGGCCTGACCAGGGAGCAGGGGAAGGGGAAAGTTCCATCCTGGTCTGAGGCTGGCTCCCTCCATGCTACTGTCACAGACATGAGGTTCCCTATCTGGTCCTGTAGCGTGGGCCACCAGGTGCCCAGGAGCAGCAGCCTCCTGCCTCCACTTGTCCCAGCCCGATGCTCGTGATTTCCAACGTGTCTATCCTCTGGCTAAATAAACAAGATACAGATCTCTGCAATGAGGCAAGCTTGGAGTTTCATGTCTTGGGACTTGCACCAATATTGAGAAAAACAAGTTTATTTGTACGGTGGCTAAGAGCATCCAGAAAAAGCATGGGAGCCAGGAAGAAGCAACACACACACACAGAGGAGCAGAAGATGAGGGGCTGCAGAGTGCAGCTCAGTGGCAGAGCACTTGCTTAGCATGTGTGAGGCCCTGGGTTCCCATGCCCAGCAGCACACACACACAGAAAGTAGGGATTCTTCTACCTAAAATGTGAGCTAAGTGCTAACAGCTCATCAGTGTTCATTTAAAATTGGGTCAAAAAAAGAAAAAAAAAATGGGCCGAAAGAGTACAAGGGTTCAAAAAAAGGGGGGCTGGGGATTTAGCTCAGTGGTTAGAGTGCTTGCCTCGCAAACACAAGGCCCTGAGTTCAATCCCCGGTACCAAAAAAAAAAAAAAAATGAGTACAAGGGTTTCATACAGCAATGCCCAGGACACTTCAGGGGGCCCGTGGTCCGGATCAGGGGGGCCCACTGTACCGTGTCCCACCCCTGCGCCAAATTCATCCCGTCATCTTGGGCCAGTTACCCTCACCGAGCCTCAGTCTCTCGAGCCATAAGAAAGAGAAAGACCCAGTTCAGTGACTAGTCCAGCTAGCCCAGGAGAGATCACAGAATACAGGTCCTGCCTAAGGGGGGACCCAAGAGAGAGTTTCGCTGTGCGGCCCGCCTTATGCTCTGAGGGACAGCTGCTGTGACCATGACCTCTTCGCAAGCAAGTTGCAAACTGTTCCCCTTTGTTCTCAGGGGTCCAGAGGCCCCAACCATTATGTGAGGCAAAGTTGTGGAGAAGCTAAAGGACTTTAATTTTCTTCTGGCTCCCAGAAGAAAACAGTAATAGAAGTCAAGAGCAAAGGAGGAAGGAAAAATGAGAGAAATTAATTTATCCTTTAATTCTAAGAGGAAAGTCATCCCATGTAGTCCACATAAGCATCTAACAACTTCTAAAGAAAAAGTCACTTTTTTCCTTAGCTGTGAACCCCAGAAGGAGAGAAACAGACTTTAGCGTGACAATCCCAGAGGCACCCAGTTGTATACCAGATCAGATGCCCTCAGTCATGTGTCTTTGTAATCATCTGCTTTGTCGCTCTGATTTACATCCAGTATAATTACAGCCACACTGTCCAAGCTACAGGAAACCATGAGAAAGAAACACAGATTTTTAGAACATATATAGACTTAGCATAACCTCATATCTTTCTCTTTTTGTCTTTTGACTCAAGGTTTCACTATGTTGTTCAGGCTGTCCTTGAACTCACTACGTGGCCCAGGCTGGTCTTGAACTCGAAGCAATCCTCCTGCCTCAGCCTCCCGAGTGCTGGGATTACAGGGGTGTGCCACCATGCCCTGTTTATAATCTCAGATTTTAAAGACCAAAATCTGAAAACTAAACTGGGCGTGGTTGCATGTGTCTGTAATCCCAGCGATTTGGAAGCCTGAAGTAGAAGAATTAGGGGGTTCTGGGCCAGCCTGGGCAAGTGTCCTGTCTCAAGAAAGGGGAAAAAAAGACTGAAAATGAATTTAACCTTTACCTGCCTCTCTTTAAATTGTGCCCTGGATAACTCCTGAGCAGCTAACCTCCTGGACAGCAGCAGCAGAGAAGTTGCAGGAAGGAACGAGGGTAAGGAAACCACTCCATGGCTGCTCTTCCAGCCATAGCTTGAGATGTGATTTGGGGTAAACGCTCAGCTGGAAACTCGCTTTTTTTCCCAGCCAGACTGCCAAGATGCATTCCAAGGGCCGCTGGAAATTATCCTGGATTATCTGATGACCTAAACACTCCTCAGCAGCAGCACCACTGTGTGCTCACATGCATTCTGGATTCTTTCTGTTGCTGGCTGATGGTGCCTCTGCTGCCAGAGGTACCATTACCTTCTCTGTTAGTTTCTCAGGGTGGCACGAACCCCGGGCGGTTCTTCTAGGCCATGAGCACAGTGCCCGCCGAGTGGGGGCAGAGCCCAGGCCCAGGGTCTGCACCATCACCTCGAGGCACTGTCTTCTCTGCCTTCACAGGACCCCCCCACTGCCCTGCGAAAGGTTGAGGCCAGCATGTTTTCCACGGAAGGCATGAGTCCACTAAGGACTCTGGACTTGGGTTTCCTGGAGCTCCGCTGCAGTTACAGGGCCAAGAGGACAATACTTGCTTTGTGTGCTCTCCCCGTCTCTCCTCTCCACCTCGGCCTGTCTCTTCTCTCACCCCTTTCTCCCCCTGGTTGCCTGGCTCTCTTTCTGCCCAGATATGTGTGGGGCTGGCTGCTGAAGGTCTCCTCCTCCAGCCTCTGCTTCTCCAGGACAGCTTCCCCCATCCTGGCTAGCTGGCCACTCACCTGCCCATCGCCCCGTGCTAACCTGCTTGCACACTGGCCTCCTCCTTGCTGCACGGATCCACTCCCCTCCACTGAGCTTTCTGAAAGCTTCCAGCCCTGCTAAACACTCTTTTCCTCATAAAACTCTCTCAGCCTAGCTGGGGTCCAGCCACACCTCCTCTCTCTCCCTCAGTGCCTTCTGACTGAGGGTGGCCCTGGATGACAGCGTTCCACGCGGCCTTTAACAACAGTGTCAAGCAAGGGGCTGGAGGTCTGGCGCTGTGGTAGAGCACACGTTTAGTATGCACGCGGCCCTGGGTTCCATCCCAGCACCAAATGAGAAGTCCAGCTGGCCAGGTTAATTACTAAATGATCTGTATTTCACTCCTGGCCTGTTTCCCACTCTTTACCCTTGCTTCTATCACCTTCTCCCTGTTCCACACACCCCTGGTGCTCAGTCTGCTTTCTTCTGCAGATCGTTTTGCATCATTTTTTCCCACAGCTGTGACCTTCAATTATTATCTCAGGGCTATTATCACTCTCCCAATCATACACAGGCTCATTCACTTGATGTTCCTTCCTCATGCCTCACACCATGGCAGAGCTAAAACTGAAGTCATTGTTATTTAATACATTTATTTCACTTTGAAAAGGCATGAAGAAGCCAAATGTGGCGGCGTGCACCTGTAATCCCCAAACTTTAGAGGCTGAGGCAGGAGGATTACTGGAGCCCGGGAGTTTGAGGCCAGCCTGGACAATTTAGTGATTGAGACCCTGTCTGAAAATAAAAAAGGCGGGGGGGAAGGGAAAAGGAGATTCAAAAAAGAAACAAGCCGTAGTATGTACATGTACCTACTCCCCAATATGACTGTAAACTGCATGTACTGCAATGATGTACTAATAAAACTGTAAAAGTTAAAAAAAAAAAAAGAGGATTGGGGATTTAGCTCACCCAAGGTTGTGTTCGATCCCCAGCACCCAATCAAAGAATGAATGAATGAATGAAAAAAGGAAAAAAAAAGGACTGGAGATGTTGCCCAGTGTGAAGGTCTTTTGCCCAGTGTGAAGGTCTTGGGTTCAATCCCCAGTGCCACACACAAGAGAGAAGAAACTAATTCTAGCCATTTGAATAGAAAAGGAGCTGAATGCCATGCCATATACCTATCATCCCAGCTACTCAGGAAGCTGAGGCAGTAGTTTAAATTCCAGGCCCGTCTGGGCAATTTAGCAAGACCTTGTCTTTGTTTGGTTATGGTTTTGTTTTGTTTTCCCTTTGTTTTTGTTTTTGTTTTGTTGTTTTGTTTGTTTTGTTTTTTGAGACAGGGTCTCACTATATAGTTCATGCTGGCCTTAAACTCACTATGCAGCACAGGCTGGCCTTGAACTCACGCCGATCCTCCTGCCTTAGCTTCCTAACTGTTGGGATTATAGGCATGCCCTACCATGCCTAAAATCTCATTTTAAAATTAAAAAATGAACAAATAAATAAAACAGGCTGGGTTGTAGCTCAGTGGTACAGCTACTACTTGCCTGGCAGCAAGTGCAAAGCCCTGGGTTCACACCCCAGGGCTGGGAAGGAAGGAGGGAAAAAATTTACTGGCAGGGCTTCTGGCAATTTAAAGAGTTTTCAGGAAGACTAGAAACCCTCAGAAAGGAACCAAGGAAGGGTAGGCAGTGGGGAAAGACCCCAGCACTGAGAATAATGCACCCAGTTACACAGATACCAGGACAGAACCGAAACACACCCTGCTGGCCTATGTCACTTGCTCTAGATTTAAAGATTGATAATGGCCAAGCTTAGGGCATAAACCCATATGTACTATAGCACACGTGGTTCAAAGACAGTATCTTACTTTTAAATCATCTGTTGCGGGAAGCAGAACCTCACCTCCCACTAAAGTTTATGCATAGTTAAAGAAGTTAAAGAATCACCCTGAGCCTTTCTCCTCAGCAATTCGCAGGAGCCCTGCTGAGCCTGAAGACCCCCTGGCATGGCCCCCAACCCCACCCCTCTGGATACTCAGTGTCCAAATTTAGAGCATCAATTTCCTCTTCTTCCACCCACATTCCAGATGTGAGCAGCTTCCAAGGATTCTGATTGGCAATTTTCAAGTTTTTTCTTTCTTTGTTTTGGGGTTTGTTGTTGTTGTTGTTTTTGGTACTGGGGATGCAACTCATGGCTTTGCGCTTGCTAGGCAAGCACTCTACCACTGAGCTTAATCCCCAGCTCCACTTTTCAAAGTTTTTAATGTGTATTCCTCCCTTCCATTCCCACTGTTATCATCTTCATTTAGATTCCTACCTGTCTCACTGCACTCATAAATCTAGTGTTCTTCACGCAATTGTGGTTCATGATGTGAAGCATTTGGGCCTCCTAAAGTCTTGTCCTGTCCCAACACTAGGAGACTAGTAAGGAGGATAAGATTTACATAAAAACTATGGTGAATCTGCATGCAAAGAGCAAACCAAGAGAGATGCAAATGACATGCTCCAGGAATCTGAAACATCACTCCACCTGCAGTGACCACTGAATTCAAAAAGATGTAGGGCAATTAAGCTGGGCTTCCCGGGAGAGACTGGATCTAACATCCAAGGATAAACAAGGAAGCACCAAGGCAGATGGTGCAGGACAGCAAAGGCAGAGAGGAATGTAGGCTCCTCTGAAGACTGCCGAGCAGCTAGGTCTTACCAGAGAAAGTTGCAAATTTTAGTGTGCTGTGTTAGATGTGCAGATTCCTGGGCTCCACTTCAGTGTCTGGAGTTTGATCTAACAAGCATCCCAGATCACACTGACACAAACGGTTCCCAGGCCACACATTAGGGTACACTGATTGGAGAGTTTGGGTAGAAAACCCAAGGAAATCCAGCTGGAAGGCAGATGGGAATCAAGTCGTAGAAGGCCTTAAATATCAGCAATGGAGCCTTTATTCTGCTAGTTAATTGAAAGTGTTCTTAGTAGTTAAGATCATTTAGCAGGTAAATGATAAGATCAGAACTATGAGTCTGTTGGCAAAGAACTGTTAAGAGACACAAAGACCAGGGAGATAGTTTTTATAAGGAATTAAATGAGAGAAAGGGGATCTCAAGTAGGATGATAAAGCTGGACATGGTAGAGCGCACCTATAAACCCAGCACCTTGGGCAGTTGAGGCATAAGGATCGAAAGCGTGAGCCCAGCCTCGGCAGCTTAGAGACTTAACCAGACCCTGTCTCAAAGCATAAATTTAAAAATGGGCTGAGGATGTGGCTCAGAGCAAAGGCTTTGTGTTCAATCCCTAGTACTGCACAAGATAAGAAATGATAGAAAGTTGTCAAGGTTACTCAAGGTGCCCAACTTTAGATAGTTGAAAAATGTTAGTAGCAACCACAGAAATGAGAAAATTCAGAGGAACAACAGCTTTAGAGGAACTGGATGAATATGTCTCATAGATGTGTTGAATTTGAAGTACCAGTAAAATAGGGGAATAAGCAAGAAATACTTAGTCTGAGCTGGAGACACAGACATGGGACTCAGCAATGATACAGAAGACAGCATGGAGATAAATACTGCAACCCGAAGAAAACCTGACAAAACCTCTAGCTTCACTTGCTTTATCACCAAGTTTAGCGGTCTCGTAGCTAAGCAGTATATTCCCATTAACTGTGTCACAGGTAACACCTCTGACACATAGTCAAGATGATAACAATTGTGTAAGTTGTCTTCAGAAATTTGGAGTTAGCTCAAACCAGTTGAAACCACTGACACTTCACTTGGGCCTCTGCAAGTGTCTGATGAGTATTGTTTTGATGTCAGAGGGCCAAAAACATCCTCAGAGAACACTAATGCCGCCATTTTCTGAACATGCACCTTAGGAAGAGAAGTTTGATTAGGCACACACAGATCACTAAATACTTCACTTTTCCTTAATTCCAGTCACTTTTCCTCATGGCTCAGTCCACACTATTTTTGTTTTGCTGTTGTGATTTCCTGTTGTTGTTTGAGCACGGCGGGGGTGGGGGCTGAACCAAAGGATTTCACATTTCACTACATCCCTAGCCCTTTTTTTTTTTTGGTTTTGAGGCAAGGTCTCACTATGTGCTTCAGGTTGGCCTTGAACTCACTATGTAGCCCAGGCTGGTCTTGAACTCACAGCGATGCTCCTGCCTCAGCTTCCGGAGTGCTAAGATTACAGGTGTGTGCCACCACTCGTGGCTCCTTTTTTATTTTTTTGAGACAGGGTCTTGCTAAATCACTAAATTCCCCAGGGTGGGCTCAAACTTTTGATCCTCCTACCTCAGCCTCTCAGTGCTGGAATTACGGGTGTGCGCCACCATGTCGGCTAATATTTTTTAAATTAAAAAAAAAAATAGCCAGAGATGTACCTCAGTGGTAGAGTGCTTACCTAGCATGCGTGAGACCATGGGTTCAATCCCCAGTGTCAGAAGAAAGAAGGGAGGGAGGAAAAGAGGAAAGAAGGAGGAGGAGGGAAGAAAGGAAGGAAGAATGGGAGGGAGGGAAGGAGAGAGAGAGAGGGAAGGAGGGAGTTAGGGAGAAAGAGGGAAGGAGGGAGGGAAGAGAGAGAGAGAGGAAGAGAGGAAGAAAAGAAAGCCGCTCTCCTTTGACAGCCTATTATTGCATCCCTGGTATTAGCTGAGGAAACCCAGACAGAAAAGATGATTAATTTGCCTTAATCTTAAAGTCTGCAAAGGTTCCTGCACTTCTTTTTTTTTTTTTGGTACCAGGAATCGAACTTAGGGCCTCACTCTAACCACTGAGCTAAATCCCCAGCCTGATTCCTGCACTTCTAGCCGTGAAACCCAAACTCCTCGCCTCAGTTTACAAAGTCCTAAAGGCTGGGGCTCCTGCTTCCTCTCGGGCCTCTTTGATACTCTGCTCTCCCCAGCCTCACTAGCCTTTCCCTTGGTCTCAC
Organism: Hystrix cristata; assembly: GCA_004026905.1. Classification (NCBI taxonomy): domain Eukaryota; kingdom Metazoa; phylum Chordata; class Mammalia; order Rodentia; family Hystricidae; genus Hystrix; species Hystrix cristata. The sequence goes on from PVJO010013094.1 coordinate 24,901, forward strand.
TGTCAAGGTCGTTTCCACGACCTCCTCCGTGTAAACCGTGTCCTCGAATTGGAACCGCTCTCTTAGTTTTGGCTTACTTTCCTGTCATCTCAGCTCAAATGTAACCTCCTCAGGACACCCCTGATCTTCCAATAAAAGGTTACCCAGTCACCATGACATCACGCTATTTCAATTAGCTGAAGTACGTTTTATCCTATTTTCCCAGTTTTTCTCTCCCCGCCGCGGTGACATCAACTCAGAAAACCATCAGCTCCCGGCCGCGGGTCTACAGCCGGAGGTAGGGAAGGTGCTCGAGTCGCGATGACCCCTCAATGGGCATGCACCGAAGTTGGGGGCGTGGCTCGGAGCCGCGCGGCTTCCTGGGAGTTGTAGTCCGCAGCACGGCGCAGATAGACGCGACCGTGCGCTCTGACGCTCTGCGTGCCCTTGGTGCGCAGTTTCCTGGGAGTTGTAGTCTGCGGCCAGCTCCCGCGACGAAGCGGCCTGGCTACGGTCACCGGCGGCCAGTGTTGCCATGGCTTCTCCGCGAGTAGCTGGCGGCCGGAGGCAGCCCAGCTAGGCCCCGGCGGGCTTCGGCAGGAACGCAGGCGTGGGAAGCGAAGGAATCCGGTGTGGTGGGTCCTGGTCAGCAGATTGAGGGAAGCCCGAAAGGCATCTTCTCCATTTGCAGAGTGGCTCCCTCCCGACATCCATTCCCGCTGCTCCGCGCGCAGACAGGCCTCTGCATCATCATTTTACCGGTGGGGCTACACGCGCGAAGAACCAATTGGCTGGCTCAAGTTCTCCAGTGGCTGAGCCTATCCCAGAGCCCGGCCTGCATTGAGGCCCAGTGGCTGTGCTTTGCAGTCACAGCGCGGCCCGAACTTTTGCTAGATCAGTCTCAGGCTGAAGGCTGAGTTGGTAGGGGTGGGGGTCGTTAGCTCCTTCCCAGGACCCAGCCTTTCACAGTGGTGCCACACTTAATGCCACCGCGTAGAGCCTTGGTGGGATTCTGAATGAGGTTTTAAGGAGAGAAAGTGCCACCACCTTCGACTCAGGGTCTGAAAATAAGATATAGATAAGATATAGAATCCAGTGTCAAGGCATGTTGAAAGCAAAGAGAAGTGGCCTTGCTGTAGTGAGATTCTGGTGGTCCTTATTTAGCCTGTAGTTTAACAGATGAAACCGTTTCAAAGACAGTAGTAACTGTCCCACAGAGTTAGGTGTGGAGAGGGGATTACAATGTAAGTTTTCAGTTCCTCTACCTTCAAAATCTATGTACTGTATTTTATATACTGCCTTTTTATTTTTTTTTCAATTATCTAAATTTTTACTTCCATGGCATTTGCATGGTGTAAGCCATTCTCAGTGTGGGCCCCTTGACAGCAACATCAGCCTCATCTGGTACCTTGTGGCCTGTGCACATTCCTGGCCCCCGGCTCAGACTCACTGAGGCAGGAGCTGGGAGTGGGGTTTAGTAATCTGTGATTTTATAAGCCCTCTGGGTGATTCTAATGCACACTGACGATCGCTTCTCTGCCTTTTGGCTAAGATCAAGTGTAATGCACACTGACATTTGGAATTGGTGTTAACCAATGATTCCTTTCTTTGTTTTTGTTTTTGTTTTTGTTTGCAGAACTGAGGATTGAACCTAGGGTCTTCACACTGAGCTACATCCCCAGTGTTATTTATTTGCTCTCCAAAAAGGTCGACCTTTTTAAAAATTTTTTATTTTTATTAGTACATCTTTACAGTACATAATGGTTACATTCATCATGAGGAGTTGGCATATGTACATTACTTCCCCTTCCTCCCTCCCCCCATCATTTTTTTTTTTTTCGGTTCTGGGGATCAAACTCAGAGCCCTGTGCTTGTAGGGCAAGCACCCTAACCACTGCGCTAAATCCCCAGCCCCCCATTTTTATTTTTTGAGACTGGGTCTCACTAAGTGGTTAAGTTTCCCAGGCTAGGCTCAAACTTTTGATCTTGCTTCAGTCTCCCAGAGTGCTGGGTTCACAGGCATACGTCACCACATCCCTCTGATTTCCAAATTTTATTTTATTTTATTTATTTATTTTTTCGTAGCAAAGTTTTATTAAAGATAGAAAAAGGAACAGGCTCTGCAGAGCGAGTTTGAGCCAAGTAGAAAAAGTAGTTCACCCTACAGCATGAGGGCAGCCCCCATCCAAGAGGGAACACAGTGGAAAAACTGATTTCCAAATTTTTAAACGCACCTAATTTACAGAGGGATCCAATTCTGTTTCAGTAGGTCTGAGGAGAGACCCAAGATTTTGTATTTCTAACAATTGCCCTAGGGATGCCAGCGCAGAGTTTTTTTTTTTGGTTGGGGGGGAGTCCTGGCTCAAACTCAGAGCCTTGTGTTTGCTAGACAAGCACTCTACTACTGAGCTAAATCCCCAGCCCTACAGAGCATGTTTTCAGTAGCAAGGATGTAAACTATACTTTAGGGCAGTGATTTTCAAGGTCGTCACCACATTAGTTTTGTTTTTTGTTTTATTCTTTTGGTAGTTTTTGAGACAGGGTATCACTATATAGTTCACAATGGCTTTAAATTCACTATGTAGCCCAGGTGGCCTCAAACTTGCAGCAGTCCTGCCTCAGCCGCCTAAGAGCTGGGATTACAGGTGTGCACCACCACACCCAGCTCAACACATTAGAATTACCTAGAGAGCTTTTAAATTTAGGTACCTGGGCCCCACCCCCAGCCAAATAAATCAGAATCTTGGAGGTGTGGAGGCCAGGTAAAAACTCAAGCAGGTTGGACAGGTGTGGTGTCGCATGCCTGAAATCCCAGCACTTGGGAGGCTGAGGCAGGAGGATTGCCTGAGTTCAAGACCAGCCTAGAATACATTCTAAAACCCTGTCTCAAAACAAAAACAAAAGCACTTCACCAAATGATTCTAATGAACCATAAAGGTTCAAAACCACTGGTGTGGGATTTGGAGTTAGGCAGCAATAGTTCTGAATCCCAGCACCTCCATTTACCAATTATATGGTCTTGGGCAAGTTGTAAGAATGATTTAGTCTCTCCTCGCTGTATTTTCCCATTTATAAAATGGATATAAGTAACCTTTGGCTTGCAAAGTGATCTGAGAATACTATGAGATGTGTGTATGAAACACACATCCTCTTGTATCCACAGAGGCAAAAACCAGGGAGGTGGTCAGGCTTGGGAAGGCCTGTGCTGGGAATTTTGAGAAGCTGGTGAAGGTGAGTGGGCCGCGCAGCCCCTAGCCTGCTATAACTCCAGTCTATGTGTTCTGCCCACAGTGAGCAGCCAGCGGGTGTGAAAGAATGGCACTGAGCCACTCAGTGAAGGAGCGGACCATCTCCGAGAACAGCCTGATCGTCCTGTTACAAGGGCTTCAGGGCCAAGTAACCACTGTGGACCTGCGGGACGAGAGTGTGGCCCGCGGGCGCATCGACAACGTCGATGCTTTCATGAACATCTGCCTGGCCAAGGTCACCTACACGGACCGTTGGGGGCATCAGGTTGAGCTAGATGACCTCTTTATAACAGGCCGTAATGTCCGATATGTCCACATCCCAGACGACGTGAACATCACCGCTACCATCGAGCACCAGTTGCAGATCATCCATCGAGTGCGAAACTTTGGCAGCAAGGGCCAAGGCCGGCAGGAGTTTCCCACCAAAAAATATAAGTGACACTGTTGCCTCAGCAAGTTCTGGCACCAACTCAGGTTCCTCCCATGTTCTGAGGCAACTCCTGCTCTCGGATCCTGCCTGGAACCTGGTATCTGACAGACGCCACCTGCCACAGCTGCCTTTCACAGGGTTCCACCTCCCGGACTCACCCTGGGACCCAGAATCCTCTCTGTCCGCCTATGGCCTTGGGGTAGGTGACAATCCCCCTTTTTGATCATTTGTACCCAAACATGATTTACTGATTTATGTAGGAAATTTGTCAAGTACTTTTCAACTCTCTCCCAGTAGGGGTGATTAAGTGTACTTGGCCCAAGTCACCTTTAGCTCCCCATTTCTCTTGCAATTGTATTCATTTTCTCATAAAGCCAAACTTGAATACAAACAAGTCCATGCCTCATGCTTTCCCTGCAGGGTGCTGGGCTTCCCGTTGGTCCTGCATAGTAGGGCTCATGATCCCGACTTGCTGCATGTTGCAATCACCTGTCTCCCCCAGCTCAGGTCCAGGTTTAATTGGTGTGGGGTGTGGCCCACGCACTAGGACTTATTTATTTAATGTTTTTAATACTGGCAGTTGAACCCAGGGCCTTTGTCCCAAGGTATATCTCCAGCCTCTTACTTACATACTGATTTTTAAATTTTTAGACGGAGTCTCAGTTGCTAAACTGCCCGAGCTGGGCTCAAACTTGTGATCCTCATGTCTCAGTCAGCCAGAGTGCTGGGATTGCAGGCACGCACCATCACACCCTACTACACTAGGACTGTGTAAATTTCCCAGGTGCTTCTAATATGTAGAAAGACAGCAGTCAGAATACCTTAGTGGGGTCAGGTGGAAAGTGGTATTTCTATTCAGCTACCTGTTGAAGAGGCAGATACTCTCACTGCTGCTTCCTGAAGCAGAGAGGTTGGAGTATGCTGGGCCCTCCCCTGGGCAGGGGAGTTCATTTTCTAACAGCAAGAAATCAGTCCTGGATTCTGAGAGCCTTCTGGCGCTCAGGGTTTGAACCAGTCTTCGTGGTAGTTGCCCTATGTTCTAAATCCACCACAGACAGCCATCTCAGAGGCAGTAACTGTCCTGTGCAACCAGAGCATTTGTTTATCAGATAGGCACAGAGCACCTGCCAGGGCCTTCTGCAGAGCACGTGTTGTTGAATAAGAACTGAGCCCATCTGGAGAGGACCTTATAATAACGCAGTGAGGGAGGTAGGTGCCCAGGAAAGACCAAGATGAAACTCAGCCTCGGCGCTGCCATGCCTGAGTTCTGAATGAGGCAGGACCCCTGACCGTCAGGTACTCCAGTTTCTTGAGATTTGAGAGAAGAGTGTTCATTTGACACCAGCCGTCAAGTCCCTGCATTTGTGGCATAGATCAGTCTTTGTGGAAGTGTTGTCCTTGGGCCACCTCATCAGAACCAATGGGGACGTGTGTAGGAGATGAACTTCCCTGACTCCCTCTACCTCCAAACTTCAACTAGAATCTGGGACCTGGGTCTCTGCATCATGAGCACCTACCCATCCACCCACCATGACTCTTCTGCATACTGTGATGATTTCATTTTACCTAGAGGTCCTGGAAGCTCCTCAGAAGAGAATGGAGGGTACCAGGGGGAGCAAACCACTTCTCCAAGTTTCCAAACCCCTCTGACAAACTTATTAAGGGGACCAATTTCACAAGGTGTTTTGGTTTATATCGAAAATGTCCCCAAAGCTTCATGTGCTCATAGGTGGCCAGGCTTTGGGGAGGTGATTGCATTATGGGGACCTAGAGCTGGCTTGCTGTTAGGTGGGATCTGGTCAGAAGAGGTGGGTCCCTGGGGCATGGCCTTGAAGGGGCTGCGCCCTCCCTCCTTCCTTGATCCCTCACTGCTCACTGCCATGCCATGAGCTGTCTGTCCTCTGCCTGCCGCCCTGCCTCGAAGCAAGCCGACTGTGGACTGAAACTGCTACATACTGTGAGCCAAAATAAACCTCTCCTCCTTAGAGCTGTGGGTAGCGGGTAGTGTGTCTCACCAACAAGGAAGTAACTAAGATGCAAGGTGACCACAGAGAAGAGAAATGAGGGGCAGGTTCAGAGAGGGGCCCCTGAGGGTAGAAATGTCCATGGACCCCCCCAGCAAGTGGGGAGAGAGCTGATGAGCTGGCAGAAGCGCTCACAGCTGCCTTCCTCACAGACCTTCCCATGCATTTGCATGTGTTTTTTGGTTTGGTTTGGTTTTGGTTTTTTGAGGCAGGGTCTCCTTATGTAGTTCAGGCTGACCTTGAACTCATGGCCATCCTCATGCTTCAGCTCCCCGAGTGCTAGGATTACAGGTGTGTGCCACCACACCTAGCTGCACGAATTTTTAAATTTGGAGAGGGCTCCCACATGAATTTTTAAATTTGGAGAGGGCTCCCACTGGGGGTTTGGCCTAGGAGTAGAGGAGAGAGAGGTCCACTCTGAGGCTTGGATAGTACACCGGGCTCTCTACAACCTCATCAAGGCCAGCAAGGGAAGTCACAGGGTCAGGACATGTTCCTTAAGTATCCCCTGCCGGACCCCACTGGGCCATTTGTCCTGGGAAGGAAGGGAAGCTGGCCCTGCTGAGACACTCTTGCCAAGCACCTGGCTGAGGACAAAGCTGACTCTGCAAGGCCCAAGGATATGGGAATCTTTCCTGCGTTGTGGCGGGCTGTCAGGCCCAGGCTGAGGCCCAGAAAGCCCAGTGCCCACCATCCTTCGGCAAGCCAGGAACTCCCTGTCTGCTACTAGTCCATCATTTCACAGCATCAAGTGTGTCCCAAGCACACTGGCAACAACTGAAGGAACATCAAAATTGACAAGAGTCAGGCACAGTGGTGCACACCTGTGATTCCAGTATTCTGGGAGGCTGAGACAAGGATCACAAGTTCAACCCCAGCCTGAGCAATGTAGCAAGACCCTGATTTAAAATAAAAAATATATGAACCAGGCATAGTGGCACATGCCTGTAATCCCAGTACTCTGGAGACTGAGGCAGGAAGATCATTGCGAGTTGAAGGCCAGCCTAGGCTACATAGTGAGTTCAAAGTCAGTCTGAATTACAGCGAGACTGTCTCTCAAAAAAATCAATCAATCAGTAAAAAAGGCTGGAAATTTAACTCAGAGCAAAGGTCATGAGTTTATTCCCCAATACTGGGGGGGAAAAAAAAAAAGGTGGACAAGCGGCTTGTCCTCAGGTGTCTGACATTCTAGTAGGGGAGCCATAATAAACCAACAAAGTAAAAATATATACAGATGCTGTCAAGGAAATAAACAGGGTCCTTTGAGAGAGTAATAGAAGTGGTAGAAGTGGTTTCATTTTTAGAAAGTGGTCTGAAAAAGTGAAATTTAAACTAAGGAGCTTTAAATTTAAGTCGAGGGAATCCATGTGGTGGGGCACACCTGTGATCTCAGCACTCAGAAGGCTGACGCAGGAGGATTGCTGTGAATTCCAGGCCAGCCTGGGCTACATAGTTCAAGACCGTCCTGAACTACAAGAGCCAGGGGAAGCAAAGGTAACTGCCAGTAGAAAAGTCCTGAGGGGGAAGATTTAGGGATTTAGGGTGGACAACAGCACCACTGTGACTATCATACAGGGGAGAGAGGCAGGTGAAGTAGAGAAATGGGGGCTGGGACAAATGATACATTGTGGGCAAAGAGTGTAGTTGATTATAACTCTTACCTCTCCCTCTCTCTCCTTCCCTCCCCCCTTCTTGTCCCTCTTACTCCTGCTCTCTTACTCTCAGGCCTGCACATGATCTACAGCCCTTGGTCCTGGTTGCAATTTCTTTTTTTGTTGTTGTTGTTGTTGTTTTGAGACAGAATCTCGTGCTCGCTTCAGCAGCACATATACTAAAATTGAGACAGAATCTCACTATGTAGTTCAGGCTGCTCTTCAACTCACTATGTAACCCAGGCTGGCCTCGAACTCGCAGTGATCCTCCTGCCTCAGCCTCCCGAGTACTGGGATTACAGGCATGAGCCACCACACCCAGCTGGTTGCAATTTTTGATGTGTAGGAAATAGAATTTGAACTTTAATTCACTTTGAGTTCCTGTTTCATCCATCCTGCCAGAGTGGCAGAAGCTTAATGACAGTCATTTTACAGTTCCATGTATTTTCCTTGGAATTACATTTGAATTCAAAGGTACTTCCTTTCAAGGAGCCAATGGCTGAGAGGAGAGTAGCAGTCTGATGTGGTCATCCAGTCTCAGTAGCACCTACAGAGGTGTCCTACTTTTGTTTGGTTTTTTTGTCATCAGCTCTCAAAGGTTGCTGCTTCCTGACCAAAAGAACCCTCTGCATGTCACCTCTCAGGTGTTACATTTTTTTTTCTGCTTTTCTCAGGCCATGTCAGGCCCAGGAAACTCTTAGATCTTAGGTTAGTTGGACCTCGGTGTGGTCATATGCACCACACAACTCCAGAGTTTCATTTCTCCAGAGAGTTGTTGTGTTACCTCCTTGGTGCCACACCCTAGAAAAGGAACGTGGCTGTTCTTTACTCTTGGACCCCGAGACCCAGCTGAAAATCCCAGCAAGAGGTCCAGGAAAAGCTATTCTGCTGTCAGGGACCATCTTTTCACCTACTCACAGGCTTCTAGATCTCCCTGTTACCCAGTTTTCTAAATCCATTTCTGCACAGAAATTCTTCCCATTCCTCCCTGAAGCCTGGGCTTGAAATAAAGAAGCTAAAAATGAACTCTGCGGTCTGTCATATCCTTCATTTCCTGAAATAACAAATGCAGAATAACCTAACTGTGTGAGGGAGGGGTCCCCGGCCACCAAGGAACAGATGGAAAGCATTTCCAGTGGACGTTGTCCAGTCAGTCTGCATTATGCGCGCCTCGTTCCTGTGGCCTTCGCTCAAGCGCACACATCCACCCTTCCTGCAGCTTCAGCCAGTGGGGGTCCCAGTAGTGACAGAACCCCCAGAAATTCTGGGTGCCCATCTTTCCCTGCCCATTGCTGGAGAGAATAGTTCAGGGTGCCTCATTTCCAGGAGGGGACTTCAGGGAAGCCAGGTGGGCATGCAGCTGACAGTTCAGATCTTCCAGAGACACAGAAGCGATGCAGCACATCCGGCTCTCAGCATGGCCAAGCTGGCCGGGATTGAAACCAGCTCGGTAAGCTCCAGTCTGGCATCGCAGGCTGAAGGGTCTCCGAGGATAGCGGGAAAGCCTTGAGTTCTCAGCAGTGTTTCAGAAGACCTCAGAGAAACAGCATATAATTTGTGAAGGAGGATAAAATGGTCCTAGTTCCTACACTGAGGTGGAATTTTGCCAAGAGCATGGTGGTTACATTGGCTTGTTGCCCCTGATCTCAAGCTCCAGGGGTTATAAATTAAGGCCATCATCAATAAAGAGAAAGAAATTACTTGTTGCAAGTTGCATGGCAGACAAAATTTACCAAATATAAGTCTTGTATGGAGGAAAAATATTAAGGGTCTTTAAGGGTGGAAAGGTTAGGAACCACTTGCACTGTCCAACTCCATCACTTTTACATTTGAGGAAACTGAGGCCTAGAGAGGAGAAGGGGCTCTCCCTAGTTCCCATGGTTACCTTAGAGGCAGAATGCTAAGATGGGCATCATGATGTTAATCCGAAATAGTTAACTGGTTGTGTCATGCCCTGTGCTAGGCTCTCCATTATGCCCCATGAGGGCATCACAGGCCCTCCATAATCAGCCTCTGACAAATGAAAGCAGTCTTAGTACCTCATTGCAGCAACAAGATATATACATTTTTGTTTGTTTGTTTTTTGGTGCCAGGGATTGAATTCAGACCCTTGTACTTGGTAAGCAAGCGCTCTAACCACTGAGCTAAATCCCCAGCCCCTGAAACCCCATATATTAACAACCTCATTTTAGGTGCATAGATAGGCTCAGAGAAATTAAATGATTTGCTGAAAGGGAACAACAGAATAGGGATTTGAACTGAGATCTGCCTTGTTCCCAACTCCATGATTTTTTCCCCCAGTACTCAGGATTGAACCCAGGGCCTTTGCACTGAGCTATATCCCCATCCCTTCTTTTAAATTCTGAGCTGGGCATAGTGGCACCCACCTATAAATCCAGCACTTGGGAGGCTGAGGCAGGAGGATTGCTGTGAGTTCAAGGCCAGCCTAGACAGACTACATATCAAGATTCTGTCTCAAAACAGCAAACATATTCTGAGACAGGGTCTTGCTAAATCACCAAATTGCCCAGGCTGGGCAACTCCAACTCTTAACTAAGATCCTATCTGCTTCCCAGCACTCTTGACATCATTACTGACAGCAGAATAAAGTTGGAGTTGCCTCTGCTCCCTTTAGTTGTCATACCCAGCCACCATGTGGATCTGACACTCAAAACTTGCCATAACCAGACCTTGGGGCTTCCCCACAGAAAGAGGCCAAAAAAAACCAAAACAGCCAAAAAGAAGGGCTGGCCTTCAGAAGGCTGAAGCAGACCCTGGGGGTTGAGGGTCTCCTCCCCTCCTTCTGTGACAGGCAGATCTGCCGATACCTCATTAAGGAACCATGTTGTGGTGTTGTGACAGGCGTCACTTTGTTATGGCAGCACCGTCTGCCAGTGAGCCAGAGCTGGAGAGCCAGCAGGAATGTGTCATCATGTGTGTCTGTGTCCCAGCCATCTCCTCATGTTAGTGTCCTGGTGACAGTTTTTCATTTCCTCTGGCTGGCACCTTTAGTTTCTGTTCATTATCTCTTCTCCTCCCTTCTTTCTCTTCCTCCTCCTCGCCTTTGTTAAAATCCTGTATTTTGAATCAGCTGAGTCTCCTGGGGGTGGGGATGGTGGTGTCCGTGCCAAGTGATTCATCTGGCTGATAATTAGAGCCCAGAACTCATTCTTGACAGAGTCAGGGCTTCCGGAATCCCAGGGCTTCTCCCTTTGTCACACAGATGAGCGTGGAGGGCCGGGGCCTGGCTTCTCCATGACTTCTTTTGGCCATCCATCTCCTCGAGGCTCTGCCACTGAGGTAAAACTTTCTGGGTCTAGTGAGAAGCTGTTGTCATAACTTACTGAGTCCTCACAATGATCCTATAAGGTATTCTTTCTATCAGGACAGACAGGAAGTCTGGGGAACTTACACTTTAGTTGTCCAGCTTGTAAGTGTCCGCAGGAGGGATTTAAATTCTACCTTTTGGAAATCCACCAGACTGGGTTCGAATCACAGTCCCACCATTCTTAGCTGCATGTCTTTGGACAGGTTACTTCCCCTCTCTGAGCCTTATCGGTAAACAGTGCCCAATGCTGGTGTCTCTAAACTGCGTAACAGGGGCTGGGGAATTAGCTCAGTGGTTAGAGTGCTTGCCTTGCAAGCACAGGCCTTAAATTCCATCCCCAGCACCAAAAATAAATAAATAAATAAATAACATAATGGGAGGCACAACAGTGTGAAATGCTCTGACTACTGTTACTCAGCAATATAAGCAGTTTAATGGGCATAGACATCGGAGAGACAAAGAAAAGGAGAGGCGTGATGGGCAGCCAGACCTCCCTTGGATCAGCCCTCACATCCAGGTACGACATGTGTGGAGATGAAAAATGCACATACACATAAGTTCCTGGTCACACACTCTAGGAAACCCCAGCAGTGCACACAGGCTTGGACATGTGTGCCCACACATGGACACAGAGCGACGCAGGGGACAGCTGGAAAGACAGCTGAGAGTTAATGAGAGTTAACATGCAGCAAGCATCCGGGCTCATTTCTCAGAGACAAAGGAGTGGGGCTATGGTCGCCGGTGCTGCCGCCACTGAACCCTTCTAGCTGCCTCTGCATGCCAGGGGAGGGAAGTCAGGCTCTCAGAGGGCCCCAGTGAGTCACCAGCCTGATGCAATCCCTTTAAAGGGCTCATTTGCTGGTGCAAGAAGCTGATTCATGGAGGGCGTGGCTGCTGGAGGAGGAGAAAGGGATTGAAACTGTGGCAGGAGAGACTTGGTTAGGTGACTGGAATCGTTATTAGGAACTCTTTCCTGTAAACTTCCCTGGTCAGGACTACAGGGATCTCCAAATTGAAGCTGGCTGTCCTCAGGATTGCTAAAGGGCCTAGAAAGGAAATGAATTACGAGCATGACAACAGGAATTCCTGTCTTTTATTGAGCCTAACTTCAGAGCTTCCCGCACAGAATCCCAGAATCTGAGAAATAGGCATTAAAGAAATACCGCTTTTCTGATAAGTACACGACAGCTGGCCGATTTCCAGCGGCTGGAGACTTCAACCCCAGCAGGGCAAGCTGACGCCCGGCGAGGTCCTGGGGCGTCAAGGTGGGGCGGTGCCTCCGTCCCAGCCTCATGGCAGACATCGATTAACGGTAAGTACCGCCCCCATAGGTCTCAGCCTCCAATAGCTTCATAGCTTTCGGCCCAGGCCCCACTTTGAACCAATCCTCCATCGGATTCTGGCCTCTTGCCTGAAGGCTTCCGCCCATGGTCAAGATGGCGACCCAATCCGAGGGCTGCTGGGACTCAGACGCAGCGAGGGGCGTGTCCTGAAGGGGCGGTGCTGCGGGCGGGCGGGGGGCGGTGCGTCACTTCCGTTGTCAGGTGGCGGCGCCGCAGCCATGGAGGGAGGCGGCGGCGGTGGCTTGGGTGGCTACGCTGGGAGGCGGCGGTAAGCGGCTCCCACGCCCCCGGCCCGGCCCCGGCGCCCCGGGACGGAGCGCCGAGCAGTCCCGGCTCCGGGCTGCGGACTATGGGCGAGCATCGCTGACCACCCGGGGAAGGTGAGGCCGGGGGTCCCAGAGCCGGGAGCCGGGAGCCGGGCGGGCGCTGCGGTTTGGCGGGACGGGCCTCGGCGGCCGTGGCGGTGGGATCGGGGGGACAGAAATCGCAGCGGCGAATGTCCCCTCCTCTGCTGGGGGTCTGCCCTTCTCTGGCGACAGGGCCGCGGGGAGACTCGGTGCCTGCCACAGCCCTTGCGAAGTGGTCACTACCAGGCTTGCCCCGAGCCACTCACAGCAAGTGAAGCAGCCGGCGCCGGCGTTTGAACCCAGCCAGGTTTTCCCAAAGAGACGCCCTCCGCCTCTCCTTGCTTCCCTCGTGATCTCGAGAGTGACTTGAAAGTTAGGACGAATCCCCAGGGAAGGCCATTCAGGGCTTCCTCCTGAGCCCTCACCCGTTGGCACCGGCCCCATGGCTACTGGGGAATTGCGCGTCTTGGGCAACGTTCGGGTGAGAGAGCTACCTGCTTGCTAGGTCCGCGTTTGGCTGGTCTCCTCTAAGGGGAGATCTTGCTGTGGCCAGTGTTTCACCTGCCATGCCCGATCAAGCCCGCCCCTTCCCACGCCTCTTGGCCCCACCTTCCACCCAGTAGGTCGGAGCATTCGGACTCCCCACGGTGTTCTCTGCCCACCCACACTTCCCAGGTTTGTTGCCCCTTTGTTGGCGGAAGGAAGAGATGACAGCCGCGTTCTGTAGCAGGATAGACTTTGCTCTGTTTTAAGTCGCTGGAGGAAGCCAGTTCGCTTTGCTTGCTTTGCTTGCTTTTGAGAACCTTGGGGAAGAGGGTAGTCATCCTGGGTTGGGCTCCTTTCCTTCTTGGCTGAATCGTTTTGCTTGAGATAAGGAAGAGCAGAACATGTAATTGTAAGGCCTAGAGAATCCTTGTGTGTAAGCAGTATGGGTGAGCTCCTCCAGCTCTCCTTACTGACCCTGCTATGCCAGCTGTTTGTGGATTAGATCTAGACAGCCTAAAGATAGCCTTCATTCATTCATTCATTCATTCGTTCCTCATGTAACAGGATCCTTGCTCGTAGAGGCAGGTGCACTATACAGTAGTAGAGTAGCTAAGAGTTGTGCTGGAGCCATACTTCCTGAGTTCAGCAGCTTTCTGGCTGTGTGACCTTGGGCACTTTACTTAACCTCTTTGTGCCTCATCTATAAAACAGTAATGATAAAAAAAGAAAGTAATGATAATACAGAGTTGTAAAGAGTTAAAGAGTTAACAAACACATGTAGAATACATAGAACTGTCTACCACATAAGAGTTCAATAAGCATTACCTATTCCTATTTCAAAGCACTCAATGGTCTAGTTAAGGAAGACTGATATGTAAACAAATAGTTGAAATGTGATCTGAAAAAGCTAGTAGCAGCCTGTAATTTCAACACCTTAGGAGGCTGAGGCAGGAGGATCTCAAATTCCAGGTCAACCTGAGCAACTTAGTAAGACTGTGGCTCAGAATAAAAAAGGTTGAAGACTTAGCTTAGTGGTAGAGCACTTGCCTAGCATGTGTGAGCCTCAGTCACCAGTAAAACTTAACAAACTAGTAGCAGCAAGAACATTTTGGAATGTGAAGGGTGAATTGGGAAGGCTTGGCATAAGGGAAGCTGGAGCCAGGTCTTGAAGAAGAGGGAGGCTTAGCTAGGTGAGAATGAAGAGGAACATGTTTTATTGAAAGAGAGACTCATGGCTTATTCCAGAAACCTCAGCCTGTTCACTGTAGCATAGAAGTAGACATGGTGCACGATGAAACAATATAAGTTGCATGGGTCTGGGGCAAAGAAATGCTTGGCACATGGACCTTTCTCTTTCTGGGACTGCAGTTATGTAAGCTGCCGTCCTACTGAGGTGGAGCTGCCTTCTCAGAAGTTCACTTATAAGGGGCATTGCATTTGCTTGTTTGGCCTTTAACCTTTGGGCATGACAGTAGGGTGTAGTGGCTGAGAGCTCTTGGTGCCATCTGACAGATGTGAGTTCTAATCCAAGCCCCACTGGTCATTTCCTTCCTATTCTCTCCAAAATGGGGATAGTAAGAGTAGCTCCCTAGTGGAGCAGTTGTGAGAATGAAGTGAGATGTTGCAGGTTGAGTATTTAACACTCACCAAGGAGTAAATGTTTGGTGTTAGCTTTTATTACAGCCTGCAGCAAAGAATTTCCAAGAATTAGTTGAAGGCAGTTCATAGCAGCTAGAACTGTGTCCTGCTGAGCTGTCAGAACTGTCCTGAGGGATCACAAAAGCACAAAATTTTATCGTATTCTTTCTGAAAAGGAAGTCTGTGGGGAGTTTACCCAGTAGGTATGGGAGCAACGCAGATCATTCAGTGTGGCTCTCTAAAAGAACTGTTTTTAAAAATAGAAGTAAGACTAAAACAGAAAAAAAACAACAACAGTATTTTAAGGTGCACATAGGAGAAAATGTATTTGGAGTTCCTTCTGTGTGAGTCCCTACAAGTGACTCTAGTTCGGTGCCTGAATTAGCGTGATCAGGAAGCATTGCAATCATTGATGTGTGTGGTGGCTCAAAATACAGAAGCCCAAGGGCATATACATCAGCTCCTATGTGCAGCTGGCATGTGCTGGGTACTGGGAAAGGAAGAGGATGGAGAGGCAAACTCTGCCCTAGAGGAGGTTGTGGCCCAGCAGGGACAGGGGCAGACATATAACCCATGGACATTTGCAGAGAGCTTGATGAGTCTCTCCCAAAAGGCTGTGCAGCGTGTGTGTGGCGGAAACCAGCAAAGAGAAGAAGTGATTCACCTTGGGGATGAGAAGGACATTGAGGGAGAGCCCTTAAAACTTAACTGCATCTTGAGGAATAAATAGAGTCTTCTGGGGGTCTATAAAGCACTCCTGGCAGGGGAAGCAGTGTGGCACAGGTGTGGTTGTGTGCTGGTGTGTGTGGCACTTTAGGACCCTCGAGGGGTTCCAGCACAAGGCATGAAGGGATCTGACAGCAGCACTTGCTAGAGAGATAGGCATGCACTGTGCAAAGATGCTGGGACTTTGAATCTATTGGTGATGGGTATCTTTAGAGGAAACACAGCATCAGACCTGCATCTTCCAAAGAGTGCTCCGGCTGCCGTGGAGGATGGACTGGGGAAGTCCCTGTAGAAGGCTGTTGCAGTAATCACACAGAGTTGAGAGCTGGAGGGTCTTGGATCAGGGCAGAGATGGTGGCGGTGCGGAGGGGAAGGGTGCAGGTCAGAGCTGCCTTTTGGAGGAAATCAACTGGGCTGTGGGAGTATTTGGAAGTGAAGGTTGAGGGAGAAGGTACTGTAGCAGGCCCACGGTTCTTGGCTTAAGTGATAGAGTGAGTGAGAGTGCAGAGATAAGGTGGCCAGTGGAATCTGACAGCTCCACTCTGATAGACCTGCGCTCACCCTCAGGGGAGACGATCAATTGCAAAATCCTGTGGAACCCTGTCCTGTTTTGGCGCAGGCCTACCTCAGGTGTTTCCTGGATCAGCACCTGGGAGAAGGCAGCTTCCTTTACCTTTCCTCTGCCCAGGTATGACCTGGGCAGAAACTCTAGTGGCAGAAACTCTAGTGTAGCTCTTCTCTCTGAGATAGCCACCCTGATTCAGCAGCCCATGGAGTCTGAACAGCTGCAGACCCTCAGGGCAGAAGTACCTTTATCAGCACCCCCCTGGAGATCATATCTAGAAAGAGACCTTCAGATTGGATTTACTGTCTGATGCTGGGTCAGCAGATTCAATCCTGCTTCTGAGGAAGGAGAAGCATCTGCAGAGGCCATCTAGACTCAACCCCCAGGGAAGTGAGAGGAAGCTACCCTGGTGCCTTCGCCCCACTGAGTTCTGAGGGAGCTAGGCGCTGTCCCTGAAACAGACCCTTTGGAATGTGGGAGATTGTCACAGGGTTTGCCCTTGCATTGTGGTATACTGAAGATAGAAGGGAAAATAGCCTGAAACAAGAGCACTGTTTCCTCCTCCACCTGCTCTGGTGACATACTAGCCTTGAAGGTGGCCCTGGGCCCCAAGCTGCTCCTGCATATCCTCCCAGGCTCTGTAATCAAGAGCCAGGAGGGGCCAGGCTGGTATTGCTTGCTTTGGTTTACTTACTCTCTTAGAGATGATTCTGTTTTGTCACATGCAGATACCTATCTGGGTCATTTTGGCTACGTTGTGTCCCTTCTTGAATATAGTTTATTCTAAGCTCTCCGCTGATGATAAACACAGGTTATTTTCTGCCTTTTGCTCCTCAAACAAAGCCGAAGTGACTTTCTTTGTACCTATGAGTTGCCCACCTTAGGTGTATTAGAATTTCCGGGTCCTCCTTTAATAAACCAGGGCAGCCTTACCCAGACTCCCATAAGAAAAGCACATCTCCTGCTGGATGAAGTAGATAGCAACGGCCAGTGGTCCATCCTCTGTCAGCCGTGGCATCTGTCTGGGTGTGAGTTTTGGCTCCCCAGGGCCTACCTGTCTCTAGGCCTAGTGATTCCAAAGAAACCAGTTGTTGGGAAGCACCAGAGGTGGCAAAATCAAGAAGGCTGCCGTCATTTGGAATGAAGCTGTCTCCTCTAAAAATGTTTACAGAACCAGTACCTACCTGGCAAGAGAGTAGAGAATCTTCTGCCTTTAGGAAGTCTGTGGCCCAGGGGCCAAAAGGAAGAGAGAGTAGACTGGTCATTGGGGTGGGGATTGGCAGGAGCAGGACTGATTGCCTGCCATTTATCTTTGAGTTTGGAGCAGAGCTGCTGTGAAGTGTGTTAAGAGAACAGCAGACCTTGAAGCTTAGTTCATCCACTTGGGACTGTCATAACCTGACATTCTGTAGGGTCTCCAGACCCTTGTGTTGGCACCTGCCAGCTCTGGAGAGCAAGAACTATTTTTACAGTAAGTATGGCACCTCCTGGCGTTACCAGGTTTTGGGCCCAAGACTCATAGTATGTTCTCTTCTGACTCTTCTGAAGTGTTTCTTGCTAAGGAAAAGGGAAGAAACGGCAAACAAAGAAGGATCCCAAGCACCGCCAAGTCCTTTGGGTAGCACTCGCAGTGTAGTATTGGCTTGTCTCTGCTTTACAGAGCAGCATGGCCAGCCTCAGAGGGGTTAAGTGGTCTGCCCACCCTTATACAGCCAATGAGGACAAAACTGGGATTTCCAGCCCACATCTCTGTGACTCTTATCCCCTTCCTCAATCCTGGCCAGGCTCTGGCTCCGTGTATCCCAGTCTGCATAGCATTTTGGATTCAAAGCCATAGAGCTAGAGGAGACCTTGATAAACTTGAACCAGTTCCTTCTTTGCCAGAAGAATGGAATTACCACTGCCTGGATGCAAGTTCTTTTCTCCTCCTGCCCTGTGGGATGAGGAGCTTTTAAATCATATTACCCACGAGTTAGGGGCCAAGGCTCAGGTCACACCTGGCTTCAGAACACAGCTCTGTTACTTGTTGCCTGAATGACCTTGTACAAATCATTTCAAACTACAGTTCCCTCCTCTGTAACATGGGCATAACAATATCTGCACCTAAACTAGTAATTACTAGTTTAAACACCAGGTATGTTGTTTAGGCTAGTGCCTGGCATATCATCGGGACCCCAGGCCCAGCTCTAGTGAGGTCCAGGCAATGTCTTTGCTATCGTGTATGTGAGTATCCCCAAAGAGGTGCCCTGAGCCAGCTTTGAGCCCTTGTGTATGCCAGTTAGCAAGCAGGAAAATCCCTCCAGACATGTTGGCAAGCTGCCTGGAAGAGCTGACGCTTAGCAAGAGTGTTGGCCTTGGTCCTTCTACCCACAGTCCCCTGATGCACCCTTGCATTGACACACAGGCTCACACGTCTGGGGCACTTAGCTTACACCTGTTCCCATGCCATACCCTCTTAAGTCGACCTTCTCTGAGGCCCAGCCTTCCCTGATTCCATTACTGTGCTTAACCATTCTAAGTGCGTTCAGAAAATCTAGATTTTCAAAAAGTGTTATTATAGGGTTTGGGGATTTAGCTCAAGCGCTAGAGTGCTTGCCTAGCAGCACAAAGCCATGAGTTCGATCCCCAGAGCCTCCTCTGACCAAAAAAAAAAAAAAAAAGTAGTATTATAGCCTATGATAAAGAAGTCAAATAATACTGAAGAATGTACAATAAAACTCTCTCTCTCCTTCTTGGACTTTTAGTTCTATTTCCTGGAGGCATCCACTGTTGAATTTCTTCTAGAGATTTCTTATGCATATTTTAAAAAGTATGTATAGTCCCTTTTTTTAAGTCAAAATAGGATCATTTTATACATATAGTATTGCAGTTTGCTTTTTTTGGAGAACATAGACATATTTCTCAGCAGCAGTGGGTTTAGTCTGAAAGGTTGCATAGTATTATAATAGACAGAACATAATTAGTTAAAAAAAGAAGAACATAATTAGTCAACCAGTCAGTCCTTTCTTGGTGAACATTTAGATTGCTTCCCTTTCTGGGGTGTGTGGGTGTTCTGATTTTTGCGGTTTTGTTTTTGTTGTTATGCATGGTTCCACAAGGACCCTTGTTGAACTCATTTCTTTTTGTGAATTTATTTGAGTATCTCTGGAGGATAAATCCCCACAACTGGAATTGCTGGGCCAGAGGCGTGTGCATTTTCCTTTTCATTGTTGTTGGTGGCTTCACTCTTGTTTTCTGCACAGCTCCTGGGCCCGTGCATAGTCTGCAGTGCAGTGCCGTGCAGAAGCTCCCTCTTGGGATGCATACTTGTGCAGATGTGATATGTAGTGAACGTGCCCTCGCTGGCGTGTGGACAGAGTGGCTGGACTCCTGGCCCTCGGTGTTGGCTGGCAGGCCTCGCAGGGGAGCCTTCATGTGGGCCGCCCACCTGGATGACCTGGGTGGCGGGCTGCGGGGCCTCCACAGGCCCTGCCAGTGTCTCTGTGATCATGCCAGGCAGCCTCCTGCCCTTCTGAACAGCCACAGCCAGCAGCATTCCATAAAATTTCAGAAAGGGAAGTGTATCATTCACTGTCGACGTTGTGAAATTTAAGTTTTTATAGAGGCAGTTAAGGGAAAGCCGTTGTTGACCCTGTTCCAGATTGTCTTTCTCATAGGATGATGGTAGTGATTTTTGCCCTGAAAACAGAAGAAAGAGAATTGCATGCACCTGGACCCAGCCTGGGCTTTCCTGTGTCCCTCTGGAAATCTGGGTGGAAGGAAACATGACATTTATCTAGTGCCTCCTACATGCTGGCTTCCACAGCCTCAGGTGACTCCTCCTCACTGGCTGCACTGTCCCTCTGCTCTAGCTGAGGGGGCCATGAGCATGTATTCAGGTCACACAGTAGACAGAACGGTGGCTCTCACACTTAACCAGTCCTTCGGTCCCTTGCTACTTTCTCCTTGCCTGAATTTGGGCTATCATGGGTGGCAAGACTTGAACTCCATATGGGACTCCATGCCAGGCCTTGTTCCCAGGCTGAGTCACCACACAAAACAATAACTGATGTTTTGAGCTGAGGGGCCCCTGAGTCACATGCTCATGCCAGGATCTTCCTTGTCGCAGTCTTCTCTTTTAGCCCAAGTGAGCTGGAGCAGGCTGGCATGATGGGAGAGTTGTCAGTGACTCTCTCTGCCATCCTGCACATGACAGAAGGTCCCCTGCAAAGCCATGTGTCACCGTGCATGCCTCCTAAGCCAGTGTGCTTGGCTGCTTCTCCAGGCTGTATCTCTGGATGGAGGATAACAGGCCAGCTCAACCCAAGAAAGAACTATTAAGTCTGTCTCTTCCTTCACTGACACCCACACACTATGACATTATTTGTTGTCACATCAGCTGTTTCCGGAGACAGGGAGGGGTGCCGAGCTTGTGACAGAGCTGGTGGTGCTGCCCTGGATCCTGTTCTCAGAAGCCCTCAGAGTGCCTGGTGGTGGAGCCCTTTGCCCCCGGAGCAACCCACTTGCTCTCCCATTCACATGGACTGGGTTTCTCACTCCACTGATCTATCTACCAGGGGCACCTACAGAAACAGTCTCTGTGCCCCTCTGTCTGCACAGCCCCAGGGCTTTCTTTCAGAACTGTTCTGGGACATATCTTCCTGGCCAGAGGCCTTAGATTCCACGCTCTGCTTACGTCCATCAGAGAGGCCACAGTGGAACCCAACGAGGACTTCACAAGGTAGTGAAAGGGACATCAGTGATTACACAGCCCCCTTATGTGGGGCTACTCCATGACTCCTGTCTCCTAAGGGAGAGACTTAGTACTGGATCCCTGAGTTGCAGACATGGAACTTTTTAGGCCCCTTCTGGTCCTCAGGCTTGCTGTGCTCAGCATGCAGGAGTCCTGCTGAGGAAAGGCTGCAGCAGAGGATGGTCTGGTACGGATGTGTTGGGGAGCAGGCTGGGCACAGGGCCCTCTTTCTAAGCACCCCTCCCACTTCCCACTGGCTGAGTCACTTCCTCTCTGGCTGCTGCAGGTATTCTCCCACAGGCCCACAGCAGGGCAGCTTTGGGGGTGGGGCTCACCCTGTGCACAAAGAGAACTCTAGTTACAAGCAGCCAGTTCACTCGAAACCCCCAAGGCAGTAAAACACAATGTTTAGAGAATGATGTGATGTTGTTACGTATTCTTGACAAATTGGGGCTATGCATATCCTGCATTTTGAAAATAAACAAAATCATCACTCTGTTTAGGAACCATGAAGATGACAGCACATACATGAATCTGTGTCATCAGGCTCAAATCAAAGGATTACTAATCCTCCTCTCTATCCACCTCCCCCTCCCCCCAGCATCCATTCCCAGCACAAAGCAAATGACATTCAGTGGCTCCTTCAGTCTCCCAAGGAGAGGGTTTGGACCTCCTTAAGCAGTGGCTCTCATTCAGACTCACTGGAAAAGCCCTGAAATAGTCTCGCTTCAGCCACGTTAGCAGTAGAAGAGAACAGGCCTCAGGGAGCCTCCTGTCTTCAAGCTTCGGTTTCTCAGTAGTAAAAAGGGGGACAAAGGGCAGAGGATGTAGCTCAAAGGTACAGCTAGCACTTACCTAGATTGTGTGTGGCCTTGGGTTCTATTCCCAGCACTGTGCATGGACAGAAGGGAGAAAGCTGTGAGAAGTAAAGAATCTGGGAAACCCCAAGAATGGTTCCTGGGAAGTAAGAAGTACCCATCAAATGAAAGTTTAAACGGTTATATGACCACATGGTACAGTGGTACGTACATGAAATCCCGGCTACTCAGGAGACTGAGGCAAGAGGATGGAAAGTTCAAGGCCAGTCTGGCTATCTTAGCAAGACCCTGTCTTTAAAAAAAAAAAAACAAAAAAAACCACCAGATACATGCCTGGAAAGACTTGGGCACCAGGGAGGTCACCTCTGCACAGAGCAGGGAACCCTCACCTCTTATCCAGCAAAATTCTCAGGACATCACCAGCCATGGGATCACATCGGATCCTTCAGCTGTCCTATGAATGAAGGAGAGAGTGGAGGAAACTGAGGACCACAAAGGATGAGTGACTAGTGTAGGGCCACAAAGGCGTGATGGGAGCTGAGAGTCCCCACCTGCTTCACATGACCCAGAATTGATCTCTCTCTCCCAAATGACAGTTGGGTAACTGGTCCAGGGGTAACTGGTCCACTGGTCCCTTGGTTTTGTGGGCCACAAATTCCTCTTCGTTTCCTGAGTTGACTGTGGATGGAGAGCAGGACTGAGGGAAGTTCATGGCCCTGGCAGAAATACCTGCATGTGAGTATTGAGGTGCAGGGGGGGCGGCTTCCAGAGTGCTTGGCTCCAGACAGGTAGGGTTACTGCCTTTTGGCTGGGAGGAAAAGCGCTCAGTAACTCAGCCTGTGACCACACTTTTTTCTCCAGAGACCCCACTCAGGGGCCCTGCAGCAGCACCTCCAGGGACAAGGATGGGGCCCTCCTCCCTCTCTGCTCACTTACAGCTCCCAGGTTGCAGAAGAGTGATTGTCTGTAGGAGATTCAGAGGATGCTGCCCAATCTGGTTGGCTTTCCTAGAAACAGGCCAACTTTAGGTGGAGTGCACATAGAAGGAATGTAGGCTTCAGTGAATGTGACCTGTGTTTACATTCCAGCTTTTCAGCAGCTCACCAGGTACAGTAACTTTAGGCAGGTCTCAGTATGTCTGAATCTCATTTTCTTTTTGTAGAAAATGTTGATTTTGTGTATTTCAGAGGAGGAAATCAGTTATAATTATGTGTTCGCAAATGCTTTATAAACTATGAACCCATGTGCAAAAATTAGGATAGTTAATCTAAGAATGTGGGTCTCCCGTGTGGTTTCTGCATGTGAAATTCATCATCTAGGGAGGGCACCAAGAATTGGCCAGGGACCTGGCAGCCCTCTGGTGTGAACGCCGCTCAGTAAAGCACGGCTCCACCAGTTGTCTTAGGTAGTTCACACTGCTCCCCTAAAGTCTTGTCCTAGCAGGTGCAGTCTGCTAAATGTGGAATTAGGCCTCTTTTCTGGGGAAGTGAGAATGGTAGAAATTTTTCTGACCAGCAGAAGGACTTTCACACCCCAAACCTAGAGTGGTCTGGAGGACCTGCTGCTGGTGAACAGGCAGGCCAGGGTGTCACTGTCACCGTCTCGCATCTTGCAGCAAGCAGGTGGACCATGCTGGATGCAGAAGGGGTATTCCTGTGTCAGGGGTACTCTGCCCCTTCCTCAGTGAGGGGTTCTGCACAGCTGCCACATTTTGTGCATGGATTTGTGGGGTTGCCTCTCCAGGAGCAATCACTAATCACTGACTAGATACCTCCCTGGGTAATCAGCCAGCTTAGAAGAGTCTGCTCATGCATT
This sequence comes from Hystrix cristata, assembly GCA_004026905.1. Lineage (NCBI taxonomy): Eukaryota > Metazoa > Chordata > Mammalia > Rodentia > Hystricidae > Hystrix > Hystrix cristata. The sequence continues at coordinate 48,032 of PVJO010013094.1, forward strand.
TCTGATGTGGGACTTTTCCTGGTCCAACTCCCCAACACCAGTGCAGCTCCTGCCTGCAGCTGTGATGCTGTCTCTCACCTTGAGCGCATTCTGACTAGTCTGACTGGAGGTATCTCTCCTGGTCACACTCCAACCCCTCAGAGTTTGTCCACAAACCACACCTTACACCTTCTTATCCAGCTATCTCACCTGCAGGACCAGGATGCATGACAGACAGCCGTTTTCTCTTTCAGCAGTTCGTCAGGCACTAGGGTAGGTACAGACAAGCAGAGACAATGAGAACCCACAGCCTGGGATGGAGGAGTCAGATAACCAATGGTTACAGCCTCATGGGAGGGGCCAGGTGTGCTTGGGTGCTGTGGGAGTTGAAGGAGGAGCAGCACCTCTGGAAGGCAGCCTTCCCACAAGACCTGCTGCAGAGGGTCACACTCCAGTGAGCACTGATCGGATGAGCCAGCAGGGAGAAGGGCAGGGCAGGGTGTCCGTGGCACACTCAGGGACTCATGAGTCATTTGTTATGGCTGCATATAGGGTGCACAGGAGGACAGTGAAGTAGAGGAAGTAGCTCATTAAGAACTTGGGTTTCTTTTTCTCTTTTCTTCTCTCTGTCTCTTTTTTTTTTTTTTTTTTTTTTGGTTAAGACAGGATCTCACTGCGTAGCCCAGGCTGGCCTCAAACTTATGGTGCTCCTCCTGCCTCAGCCACCCGGCTGGGTACACGTATGCACCACCACACCCAGCTTGGATTTCTTCCTCAAAACCATGGGATCCCTTGGAGGACCTTCACTGCCGACAGACAGATACTGCAGCCTGCTGGAATCTGCTGTTTGTCTGGCTCCAGTTACCCTGGTAGCTTAGGGTGGCATTTTCTGATGGAGTGGCCCTGCATCCTTCCTACCCAACCCGAAGGAGATTGATGTCGTTGCTATTTATACCCCGCTCCCACACCCCCTGGTAAGGAGAAACCCTCAGCACGTGCTGCAGAAAGGCACTGTCAGCCAGTGGACGCAGAGACCGCACGGAGGCTCCCTTTCTCCACTCCTTGGCCAGGTACGATTAAACTCAGTCATGCTAGGCTGACTCTGCCCAACAAGCAGGAGATTCCAAGGCTGCCACCACACCTGTGTACCCGAAAGGAGACCCTTTGAACCTGTGGATCAGGTCTTGGGAGCGATTCCAGAGGTCAGACTTTCTCCTTTGCCCTGAGGACCTGAGAGTAAATTCCAGACCTCGTAACCCTTCTCCATTAAACGCTTTGAGCATGTATCACTTAAGAACAAGCCATAATTGGCTCCAAGGCTGAGCCATCATAGTGGTTGGGCAGACAGAGGAAAGCTGCTCACCTAATGGCAGCCAGGAAGCAGAGTGAAGAGGAAAGAGCCAGAAAGGAAGAGACCAAGGACAACATTTAATCTTCAAAGTCCGCCTCTAGAGACCTGCTTCATCCAGTTAGACTCCATGCCCTAATAAACCCATTCAACTATGAACTTATCAGTGGATTAGTCTATTTACATCAGGATCTGTTTACCTTTCTAGGCCCCATATCCAAACACTGATGCTTTAGGGATCAAGCCCTCAATGCATGAGTCCTTGGGGAATACTTTATGTTTTTTTGTTTTGTTTTGTTTGTTTTTTGTTTGTTTTTTTGAGACAGCGTCTTGCTATGCAGTTCAGGCTGGCCTTGAACTCACTGTGTAGCCTAACCCGGCTTCAAAATCAGTTGATCCTCCTGTCTCAGCCTCTCAAATGCTGGGATCACAGGTGTGAGCCACCATGCTCAGTGGAGCACTTTATGTTTAAACCATAAAACCTGGTCTCTCTTCCCCACTGGATGGAGCATGGCCCCAGGCTGAGAATCAGACTGCTCAGTCCTGTAGTCTCAGGCAGCAGACAGACAGCAGGTTGAAGGCCACTGAAGCCTTCGTTCTGGTTATGTTCCTCTTTCTACTCCCCCATCTCCCAGATCAGTGCCTGACTGTCCCTTTCTCCTATTCCAGAACCCTTGGTTCCAACCGGAGTGGACTGTGGAGGCCAAGATAGTGAGTCCTTCAGGCTCAGGGTAACTGGGCCAGGCATAGGACTGCTGGGGCGCCCAGTCCATTTCACCCCCAAATGCCATACAAAGGTCTTCTCCTTTGTGTCATGAGGTGAAAAAGACTGAGGCACATTGTTCTAAGCAGTATGATACCCTTGGGCAGAGACTGTTTCTCCTTCCCTCGGAGGATCTGGGACCTGCCAAGACCCCTTACCATCATGTGGCAAGTAGGATTGAGGCCACAGATGGGTGGGGAGCTCTGTGGTCACTTCCAGGTGTCAGGTGGGCTGGGCAGAGGTGTGGGGTCCCTGGCTTCAGTAGACAGTGCCAGAGGTAACAACTGGAAGGTAGAACTTCACAGCTCGGGATCACTTATTTTGTACTGACTTCTTTCTTTTTGACAGCCAGCAGGCATAGGAGTGGGGATTGAGACTGCTGACAGGGACAGATTGGATCCGGAAGCTTTTGGCTCCACCTGACCCTGCAGAGTAGATAGAGTCCTTTGGCTCCTTCGTAGACATTGGCAGCTGCTGACAAAACATGGTTCCCAGCTGCTGTTATCCATATATACACACACACAAATGCTCATTCACACAGCAAGTAATTCGTGGGGCTGGGACCATGGTTTGTTCCCTTTTAAGGACTGTCCTTGAACTGTTTCTTCACCACATTCTCCTGAATCCCAAAGTATACTGCAAGAAGCCTCAGATGAGGTGGAGGGTAGAGCCTTCTGTACTTGTGCAGGCTGTGCTGCTGCCTCTGTTGGCTGAGGTGAGGAGGTTCCCTGTGCCCAGTGCCTGTGCATTCCGTGGCAGGGACCACGTGTCCGGCCCCCTTCTGTGTGCACCCATGTGTAGGTGTGTGAATGGACCTAAACCTTTTGGCCAGGCTTCAGGTGCCTTGTAGTTGGGTGGAACTGAGGACAACCTGAGCTGGGGAGGACGTTGGCTGTTTCCTTAGCTCAGTACCTGGGGGAGCATTCATGGAGCATTTGTAGGTGTGTCTCTGGAAGGAAGCACAGGTCAGGGCAGGGCAGGTTTTCCCTGGAAGTCTGTCCCCCAGAGCTTCATCTTTGCTCTCTTTTCTAGTGTGCCTCACCACCAGCACTTCTGATTTCCCAGGCCTGCCTCTTCACCACGCTCCCATCAGCTGAGTAGCATGAAAGGATGTTTGGGAAGAGAGACAGCCTGGCTACCTCTTCACTGCCAACATCTTTTTCCTCTCCCTGCCCATCTGCTCCCATCCTTCTGTCTGCCACAACTTGGAGCCATTCCCGCACCATTCGCTCGAGTCGAATCCTAAGTGGGATGGGTGAGGTCAGGCTGAGCCCACTCATTGTCTGGGCAGCAGCTGCTCCCCGCAAACTGTCGTCTAGACCGTGCGTAGGCACACAGGCAGTGTCTACACAGCTGTGACGCACCTTCTTGGTGCTTCCAGGGAACCAGGAAAAAGAGGAGGCTCAGCGCCTCAGGGAAGATGGAGATCAGGATCAGAATATAGTGATAGAGGGTGCTGTCAGGGGCAGGGGCAGCTCAGGCAGGCGCGAGGCTGCTCACCCTGATGGGAACCATCCCCAGCCAAAGGGAAGTCATCCATTCATTTATGGAGAATCTGCTGGGCTGGACTCTGAGGGGGTTTATAAAATATGTTTGTTTGTTTTATGGTATTTTTAGAGGGAAGTTTTTCTAGTGATGGGGCAGACATTCAGCACGCAAACACAAATACATCATTCCCGACTGTGGAAGTGCTATGAAGGAAGCAGCAGTATTGTGAGACTGAGACCCCACTGATCACGAGGTTGTCAAAGAAGGTTCTCTGAAGAAGTGATACTTGGGGTTGAAGATGTAGCTCAGTGGTAGAGAGCTTGCCTAGCAAGCACAAGGCCCTGAGTTTGGTCCCCAGCAACCCCCGCCCTCCCCCCATGCCAGAAAAGGACTAAAGAAGCAATACTTAAACTGAGAAGGCTGCCGAGGAGTTAGCTAGGCAGTAACACCATGCCAGACACCGTTCTGCTGGCTTTTTACAGTGATTCCAGAAGCACTTTGGTTCTTCCCTGCTTTGTGTGCATCTGCTTCCAGCATGACCCTCCTTGGCAGAATCACAGCCGAGCCCAGCTGTGGTTTCAGCTCCACCTGCAGACCATTGGGCTCACTGAGTGTTGTGGCGTTACTCTCAGCATGAAGTTATTTTCTTTTTGGTTTTTGTTTTTCTCAGAATGAAGTAGTGGCACTGCTTCGTGGTGGCACAGCTATGGAAACAAACTGGGGCTGGTGGGAGGCACGCCGGGTAGATTGACCTGAAAGTGTGTCGGGTCATCTCTCCTGCTCGCTCTCCGGTTCATTGCAAGAAGTCTTCTAGGGTTGGGAATAAAGACTGAAGCAGCACCGCATGAGGATTTAAGCCACCTGGTGAATATGCACCTGTTCTCAGGCCTTCCAGGAATATCAGCAAAAACAAACTAAAAAGAGGTGATTGGAGATGTAGCTTAAGTGGTAGAGCACTTGCCTTGCTAAGTGCAAAGCCCTGAGTTCAATCCCCAGCATCCCAAAAACTAAAGGAAAAGACAGACTTTGCGGGTGATGCTAAGGATTGAACTCAGGGCCTTGTGCTTGCTGGGCAAGCGCTGTACCACCAAGCTAAATCCCTAAGACAGACATTCTTTTTTTTTTTTTTTTTTTTTTTTTTTTTTTTTTTTTTTTTTTTTTTTTTTTTTTTTTTTGGTGCTGGGGATCAGGGCCTTGTGCTTCCGAAGCAAGCACTCTAACCGCTGAGCTAAATCCCCAGCCCAAGACAGACGTTCTTAACTATGAAGCTGTGTAACCATTTTTTTACATTTAGAGTAAGTTAAAAGATGAAGGAAAAAACTACATTCTATGTCAGTTATAACCTTAATATATAAAAAGAACCAAAGAACAGTAACATTAATGTGCACATAACAAAACTGGAGAAAGAATGTGAAGGAAATTTCATAAAAGAAATAATACA